>JXTB01000347.1:449045-466882 GCA_002914805.1 Parasponia andersonii | reverse complement strand
CACATAGTTGTGGCGAGTATTGGTTGATGATGGGAGTGCTGTGGACATCCTGTACTTCGATGCCTTTAAGAAGATGGGGTTGAATGAGAGCGACTTGAAGCCTACCGTCACTCCACTCTATGGTTTCAGTGGTGACAGCTTGATGCCTATGGGCATGATTGAATTGATGGTCAGCGTTGGAATCTATCCTAGGGTTTCAACGATAATGACTCAGTTTTTGGTGTTAGATTGCCCCTCTGCTTTCAATGCTGTGCTGGGAAGATCGACACTGAGGGAACTTCTAGCCGTCACCTCGATCTACTATCTCACTATGAAGTTCCTGACCCAACACGGGGTAGGTGAGGCATGAGGAAACTAATATGATGCGAGGACTTGTTATAACAACTCGCTAAAACTCGCAGCAAAGGATGCGACGTCCCGCACAATGATGATCCACCTGCCAGAGGAAGCGCTAGTCGAGGCAGCGAGCAAAGCGTCAGTCGAGGCAGTGGGCAAAGCATCAGTCGAGGCAGCGAGCAAAGCGTCAGTCGAGGTAGCAGGCAAAGCGCCAGTCGAGGAAGCGAGCAAAGCGTCTGTCGGGTCGTCAGACAACGTCAGTTGAACCGTCAGTTAAAGCGTCAATCGATACGACTAGCGAAGACTTCAATCCTCAAAAAATAGATGGTCAGAACTAGACCCATTGAAGATCTAGAGGATTTATTATTCGACATGTCCTCCAAGACGAGATCAAAACGGAGATTCAGGAACCTATGCGAGCTTCATTGGTCACTTTTCTGAAATCTAATCTTCAGGATTAATTCGAGTATCATGTCACTGGAGCTCGATCTCTTAAAAGAAAGGTGCGAGCAGTCTCAACTTCATATCGCATCATATCAACAGTTCACTGCTCGTTGTTATAACCCTAAAATCGGAACGAAGATTTATTGGCACTTGTTCTTCGACAAGACCTCGTTCTTCGAAACTTTTAATCTATTATTATTGCCGTCATTCAACCTGGGATATATAAGTCAGCTCGAACCGGTGAACAAAAGACTGAGCATGCCTGGAGTGTAGGACAGCTTCGTCGCTTTTATCAGTTCACTTTCATGAATATCTTCATGTTTTCGTCATTCATCAATAAAGATTACTTATTCGTTGATCGTCATTCGTTGTTCGTCATTCGCTGATCGTCATTCGTTATTCGTCATTCGTTGATTGTCATTCGTCAATAATATTTCTTCGGCTATTACTTCAACTTTGTTTGATTCATCTTCATGGTAGTTTTCGGACACCATGAAACTTGGGGGGCAGTAGGATCAGAATTTTATCTCCTACTTGTTTCCGTTCATCTTTTTATAGTTTTATGGCAGTTTTCGGACACTATAAAACTCAGGGGGTAGTAGAATCAGATTGTTATCTCCTACTTGTTTCCTAAGGGACTATGCAAACGTCCATTTAGAGGAGATGGAGTTTTAGATCGTCGAAGTATCTGAAATTCCTTAAAATCCTAGGATTTTCTCCTCGCTTCATGCCTCAGCATGTCGTATTACGCAATTTCCCTCCTCGAACAAAAAAGTAACTAAGCCAAACGTTCATTGTTCGATATGATATATTGCTATATCCTATTTTGACGTGGAACTTTTGAAACACAGTTGAGTTTGCATCACTTGTATAGACTGTTTTCTTAAGCGACCTAACCTATTCTAACGCTTAAAACTCATTTTAAGTTAGTCAGATTCAAATCGCTAAAAGCGTACTGATTAATTACTTAGTGGTTGACTACTTAGTTAAAATTATTGTTGTGTTTTCATTATTTTGCAGGAGCATCTGACAGGAAAAAATAATAATATTTATTAAAAGAAGTCACCCGTACATATGCAGAAAGGAATGGGGACTAAGCCTGCACTGTTCTAAAAATAAAAAAAAAACACAAGTTATGCAGAAGGGCTCGCGCAGCCATCTCCAGCTTTGGCAGTATCCTCCCTCTAACTTTGGACGAGCTCGACCACGTCCTCGCCAAGAATGGAGAAGTCAAAATCCGGATGCTCGCAGAAAATATTGAAAATGATGGTCGACGAGGCGATATCACTAGCTTTATCTTCGAGTTCTTTGACTTCAGTCGTCTTGAACTCCTCAGTAGCTTTGTGAACCGCCTCAGTGGTCGCTTCCTTTATGCGATCCAGATGCTTAGAGATGGTCTTCTCGAGCTCTTTGACTTTCTCCTCGAGATTCTCCTTCTCGAGTCTCTCCTTGGCCAGGTCTTCAAGCATCTGCTGCCTCTTCAAGTTGAAGGCCGTTCTCTCCTCCTCCCGAGCCTTCTCTGAATTCTCGAACGCTTGGGATATCTCTTCAACTTTTTCGGCCTTCTCCAAGCATTCGAGGATTGGGTCGTGCATCAGGACAGCAGCAGCCACGGTCTGAAAAATCTAATCGTTAATACCAAGAGAATACATTCGAGGAAAGAATAGAAAAGTACTTACATTGGCCAGCATTCTCATCGCAGATCCAAAAACGACCTTGGCAGATCATCGCTTCATCCACTCCCAGCCTTCCTTAGATGTGAAGCGATCAATGAAGGCTGCGCTCATACCAGCCTTCTCTGGTAATTGGTTGAGGAGCGCGAAGAGTTCTTCATCCTTATCTGCCAGGATCGGTTCCGAAGAAGTGGCAGCCTCTTTAGGTTGTTCAGGATGACTCGTTGTCTGAGGCTGTGGTGGAGGCGAGCTTGCTGGGAAGTCCTCGAAGGCAACTTTTCTTTTCTTGGAGCTGTCAACCTTCTCTTTCCCTTTCGATGACGGAGTACTCTCGGGTGTCTTGGTTTTTGCCATGGACCCGAGAGTTGAGGGTGGTGCTCGTAAGCTGCTACCGATGACCATCTCTGTACAGATATGTCAGTAAGCGAGGAGATATAATATAAAGGTAATTAGAATGCATATGTATGATTACCTTCTTCTTGTGGAGCTGGTTGAGGAGCTGGTGGTGACACTGTCTCTGGAGACGAAGGTTCTGAGGTTGGAAGGGTGGCTGGTGCTTTTCGTTTTCTAGTTCTGGAAGACGAGGCACCTAAATCCATCCTTTTCCTTGGCTTCTTCTTCNAAGTACCTAGTACCTTCCAATTAAATTCCTCAATTGGAAGGTCGTTGATTTTATATACCCTTGCGAGCTGTTCTCTGGAGAGTCCGGGTCGATCCTTGTTATCTGCGATGACATTCGAATGTGATCAGTATAAAAATAACAAAATAGAAAAAAGGCGATAAATTGGAAGACTACCTACCGAGATTTTGAAAGAAGTCGTTAGCCGCATAGTCAAAATGGAAAAATAGGTTTTTCCACTTTCCTATATTATTGCGAACCCCGTAGATCGTTTTTATTGCCTGGTTCGACTATTTTCTCACATAGAAGAAGCCAAGATCTGACGGTTTTAATTTCACTTAGTAAAACCAAGCGAATTCTTCAGGAGAAGGGGTTTCTAAACCTAATTTATTGTACAGTACATACAAACCTACCATATATCTATAGGTATTAGGGGTCAATTGAAAAGGGACAACCCCATAGTAGTCAATAATCGATTTTATATATGGATAGAGTGGGAGATGCATGCCACACTTAAGGACTACTTCGGAAAAAGAAGCGAGTCCATGTGGTGGAGTGTGTGGTCGGTTAAATTCCATAGGTAGACGAAGAGGTATGGCGATCTTATAGCTGCTCGCGATTTTACTGAGTTTGTTCGATGTGCAGCTCGTTCTTATATTGGTACATGACCAATTCCCCTCTACATATTGATAGCCCGATGAAAATGCAGGGGCATCCCTGATATGTTGGGGCCACTGGTCCTGTGGGAGATCGCCTATGCGAGGACTACTTTGCCTGACCCCTGTTATTTCTACTTAGGGTTCCGACTCAAGGTAATCTTCAAGGTACTAACACTCGAGTTAGAATCTCCGGAAAATGCATTCCCCTCCCTAAATTCATCACTACTAGACATCTGAAAAGAAATACAGAGGGATTTAGTCCTATGCAGGCATCGGGGATTCTCACTATGCCAGTACTTTGGGAATTCATCCTAGGATTGTACTAACAAGCAAGCTCATCAATTTATTCCTAAGAGGTCTACGGATTCATAAAAATTATTCGAGCAGTTCATCAGAAAATAAATGTTCAAGCAGTTTGTCAGAAAATAAATGTTCGAATAGTTCGTCAGAAAATAAAATAGAGTATCAGACCCTAGAAATTCTTCTCACGAGTTTGTTTCTGGTCATTATCTAGTAAGTCTACTCTATAGACTGGAAAAGGGGGATAAAAATAATTCCCATTTCACTTCAATGTGGGAAGAGTTTCTATTCCTAAAAGTTGAAATTATTTTTTCAAGAACAGAGAAAAATAAGAGAGAAGAAATGAACAACCTTTCTTTAGAAGTGGAGGGATTGAGATGGTTTGAACTCCATCGGAGAAGGTACTGGAATTGTGCGAGCCGAAGGATGAAACGACGCTTTAGGGTTCTCTGAAACTTCGGTATTTTCTGAGAAAAGATGGAAACAGTGTAATAGAGCAGAAATGGATTGGTTTCCGATATTTATACTCCAAGTACCGTTAAATCACAGCCGTAGATCAAGGTATTTGATTTTCAGATCTAAAGGCCGAAGTTCACGCGGGATTTGATTTTTTCCGAAGATAAATCAGAATCTTTTAAAATTTGAAAAGATTTGGTTTAAAAATGACGGTTGGAATCATTGATATCCTTGAGCCTCCTCGATTTCTGCTATCTTTCTTAGAAAAGGCTACACGTGTTTCCGTCTGTCAGAAAAAGGTACGCGTGATCTTGAGAAAGATGAGATTTGAAATCTGGTGATTCTTCGACTCTTCAAGGATCTCAAGTCTAGGTCGTGACATCGCATTTTTTAAGATCGCACTTACCTATGTTAAAAAGAAGCTCCATTTTGTCTTAACGAACTAATGGAGCTGGGGGGCAATTGTTGTGCGGTCTAAAATCCTATGTCAGGTCGCATGAGTAGGAGTTAAATTTGACCTTCACCGCATAAGTTACGTGCGACCTCCCCCGCGTAAGTTACGTGCGATCTCCTCTGCATAAGTTATGTGCGATCTCCTCTATATAAGTTATGTGCGACCTACTTCGAAAGAAAAGAAAACAAGTCTCTGCTTCGTCAAACAGGAAACCTGCAAGGAAAGGGAAACATAAATCCCTCTTTCATGATTGACCAGTTACCCGTTTTTAGTGGTTACCCAATTATGTTGTTACTCAAATTCTATTACCCGATTGTATAGTTACCCGTTTTCACAATTAGGAACATTGGGTTACCCTCATCTATATAAAGGGAGCTCAATGTTTCAGAGGGGGGGATCTTCTTGAAAAAACTCCGGAAGAGGCAAAAGAATTCTTAAAAGTATTTTCTTCTTTTCTGATAACACATTGTAATTTTGAGTTCTTGTAATTCTCCAGAATATAGTAAAAAAACAGTGGACGTAAGCTCATCTTTTTCGGGGCTGAACCACTATAAAATCTTTGCCTCCTTATTTGTTTTGATTAATAATCCAATTCATACAAGCCACATCTCTTAATTTTTTCTAAATTTATTGTTGACAAAACCTCTATCAATAATATATATATATATATTTTCTTAAAAAAAAATAAACAAGGGAAGTAAAATTTGGACTCATAAAGTACAAAGATGATCAAACATCCCATGAGATCTATAGTAGTGGGTCAAGGAGATCCGTCCGGAACATTTTACCATAAACGAAAATTAGTTTACGGGTTTTGCTGGCAAGCATGTATAACCTTATAATATATTTTCAATTATTTCATTAAAGTTTTCTCTAAGATTTTGCTAATGGGGTGATATTATCTGTATTCCCTTACAATGCTATTTTGGTAATTCTATCGTAATCAATTTCACATCATTTGATAAGTTAGGAAAAAATGCAATTAAAAAATAGAAAGAAAGAGAGGAAATATTTTGTATTCCTCTTATAAATTTTGGTTCACATGGAGGGGAAAAAAGTAAAAAAAAAAAACGTCTATGCATTTTCTTGTTTCGAATTGACAATGAAAGTTGAGAGACAAAGGAAATAATACTCGTATAATTACTAATCATTAACCTCCTCCTTTTAAAGTGTTCTCTTCTCTTATTTTCATAACTATAACTATGTACATTTACTAATTGAATAGTACAAAAAAAAATTTACATTTTATTAGCGTGTGATATTATCATTATCGGCAATTAAAGTCATTATATTTGTGTCCATTTGTCTTCTCTACCTAAACTACTTAAAAGTTTTAAGTATGTGAAACCATTTAGGTTTTATTATGAACTACAGCTATGAATGAATTTTTTTTCCCCCCTTCTTTTCACATTTGCTTCCATAATTCCATAACCAAAACTTTACTATGCTACTGACGCTGTTAAGTAGACGTTAGACAAGAAGAACAAGCCAGACCAAACGGTCACTGGGGCCGTCAACTTCTTGCATCATTCAGCGCCGCTAGCTCTGCATCCTCTTCCTCTGCCTCTCAAAGCCGCGTAAAAGCGGGTCCCACTCCCACTGATGTTGCTGGTCCCAGTACACAGCAACCAAGCCGTTTTTAGAGCATTAAATATAATTATATTACATTTCAAAGGATCACAAAAAATTTAAAAGAAATGAAAAAAATAAAGAGGGACAAACGAATCTCCCTGAGAAGAAAAAAATAGCAAGAAAACAATTTTCACAAGGCTCAGAGTAGAACTTTCATGGCGTTTTTCAGTTGTTTTATTCCTATCCCATATTAAGATTCTGGGTATCAATCAAACTACATTAGCTTTAGGAAAACAGCTGTTTTTTTCGTTTATTTTGGTGTGGTATGTATCTATCTATCCCTATAATAAGACTATATAGTATATGAGTTTCATACCTTTTTCTTCTCAGTGGGTCCTCCATCTTTTCTACCCTGTAAATGACAGCCTAATCAACAGCCTGGAAAGGGTGTGCCAGAGCCACACTAAAGAGGAGAAAAACGTTAGCTTGATGGGATTCAATATTCAATTCATGTTGTCTCAACTGGGTTTTACTCTTGTTCATTCATTCATTTCAGACCCAATTCAACCTATGAGGTAAGGATTCTCAGAAAACTCAAGTTTTTGTCTGTTTATGTTGGATTACTGAAAACCCAAGTAGAGAGTTTGGTCTTGTCCTTGTTTGAGCAAAGTTTAAGCTCTTGTAATGTTGTTCAGCGTCAAAATTTTTGTACTTGATATGTCTCTAATATTGGGTTTTCAAGTTTGAGCATTGGTTTAGATCTGCGGTAGCTGAAGTTGGGTTATTCTTTGTGTTTGTTGTTGCAGAACTGAGCTGGGTTCTGATTGTAAATTTGAGGGAATGTGACTTTGGTTCTTTGTAATCTTGGTAGAGTGGTTGAATTTAGTTTTGGGAGGCATTTAGGTTGCTGGGTTTGGGAACTTGGGCACTTTTTCGGTTCATTGGGCTTTTTGAGGATCTGGGTTGTTAGATATAGTGAAAATGAAGCTCGTTCAATGGCTGCCTTTGGTTCTGGTTGTTGTTCTTTTTATGGGTCAGGGATCAATAGCCTTATTCACTCCTGTTGATAACTACTTGATTACTTGTGGTTCTTCTGGAAATGTTACCTTTCAAGGTAGAACCTTTGTTCCTGATTCAGACCATTCTTCTCTTGTTCAAAGAAATGGAAATTCTTTAGTTGCTAGCTCGAATTCGGTTGTCCCTTCTCCAATTTACCAATCTGCTCGAGTTTTCACGGGCATTGGTTCTTTCAAATTCGAAATTAAGCAAGAAGGCCGGCATTGGATCCGCCTTTATTTCTTCCCTCTTCCTGAGTCGGGTCAAAACTTGGCCTCTGCTACAATGAGTGTGGTCAATGATGACTTTGTGCTCTTGAACAACTTCACTTTCAAGAACTATAATGCTTCTTACATGTTCAAGGAGTATGCCATCAATGTGACTTCGGATGTCTTGACTCTCACCTTCATTCCATCAAACAATTCAGTTGCGTTTGTTAACGCGATTGAGGTTGTCTCTATTCCAGACTGGGTTCTACCTGACCAAGCATTAGCTGTCAATCCATCTTCCCCTTTCAGTGGCCTCTCTGGGCTTGCCCTCGAGACTGTTTACCGGTTAAACATGGGAGGTCCTCTAATCACTTCTCAGAATGACACCCTTGGAAGAACTTGGGAGGATGATGAGAAGTACCTTCATGTCAACAGTTCTGCAGTGAAAGTATCAGTCAGTCCTTCCAGCATCAAATATCCTCCTACTGGTCTCACACCGGAAACAGCCCCAAATTGGGTTTATGCCACTGCTGAAACCATGGGAGATCCAAATGTGGCCAATGGAAACTTTAACGTAACTTGGGTCTTCCAGGTCGATCCAAATTTTATGTATTTTGTTCGGGTGCATTTCTGTGATATTGTGAGCAAGGCTCTGAACACTCTAGTTTTCAATCTTTACATAAATGATGATTCTGCGCTTGGAGGTTTCGATATGTCATCCATTACTAATGACTTGGCTGTGCCTATTTTCAAAGACTACGTTTCCAACTCATCCGATGGTTCAGATAGCTTGACTGTTAGCGTTGGTCCAGATTCGATGGCAGATGTTACCAATGCCATTATGAACGGATTGGAGATTATGAAGATCAGCAATGAATTTGGAAGCTTGGATGGTCTCTTATCCGTTGATAAAATCCTTCCTACTTCAACTTCAAATACCAGTAAGATCGGAGTAATAGTTGGTTCTGTTGGGGGAGCTGTAGCTGCAGTGGTATTAATTGGTATTTGCTATTGCTGCTTGGCTTCCCGGAAGTCAAAGACTACCACTAATCAAGGGCATCCATGGCTCCCTCTGCCCTTGTATGGTAACTCTCAGACAATGACAAAAATGTCGACAACTTCGCAAAAGAGTGCAACAGCAAGCTGCATCTCGTTAGCTTCATCCAATCTTGGTCGTTTATTTATGTTCCAAGAAATCCTAGATGCAACCAACAAGTTTGATGAGAGCCTACTTCTTGGGGTCGGTGGTTTTGGCAGGGTTTACAAGGGAACTCTTGAAGATGGGACAAAAGTAGCTGTTAAGAGAGGAAACCCCAGATCTGAACAGGGTCTTGCTGAATTCAGAACTGAGATTGAAATGCTATCCAAGCTTCGCCATCGTCATCTTGTGTCTCTTATTGGGTATTGTGATGAAAGGTCAGAAATGATTCTTGTCTATGAATACATGGCTAATGGACCTCTGAGGAGCCATTTGTATGGAACAGATCTACCATCTCTGTCATGGAAGCAACGTCTAGAAATTTGTATTGGTGCTGCAAGGGGGCTCCATTATCTTCACACTGGGGCAGCTCAAAGCATAATTCACCGAGATGTGAAGACAACAAACATCCTCTTGGATGAGAATTTTGTTGCCAAAGTCGCTGATTTTGGTCTCTCAAAAACCGGTCCTTCCCTTGATCAGACCCATGTAAGTACAGCTGTTAAAGGTAGTTTTGGTTACCTCGATCCCGAGTACTTTAGAAGGCAGCAGCTTACAGAGAAATCAGATGTCTATTCATTTGGGGTAGTTCTAATGGAAGTTCTCTGCACAAGGCCTGCTCTAAACCCCGTTCTTCCTAGGGAGCAAGTCAACATAGCAGAATGGGCAATGACATGGCAAAAGAAGGGGATGCTAGATCAAATCATGGACTCAAATTTGGTGGGGAAGGTAAACATGGCTTCTCTTAAGAAGTTCGGTGAGACAGCTGAGAAGTGCCTCGCTGAGCATGGTGTTGACAGGCCATCTATGGGAGATGTCTTATGGAATCTTGAATATGCTCTTCAGCTTGAGGAGACCTCATCTGCACTCATGGAACCTGAAGATAACAGCACAAACCATATCCCAGGCATCCAGTTGACCCCTATTGAGCCATTTGACAACAGCGTGAGTATGATTGATAGGAACTCTGTCACGGACGATGATGCAGAAGATGCTGCCACAAGTGCTGTGTTTTCTCAGCTAGTAAATCCGCGCGGAAGATAAGAACAGATGACCCTTTTGGGTTAATGATCTTATCAATTATCTGAGGCTGGTGGATGTCCATAAAAGAGGGTGGTTGTCCCAGCCTCGAGAGTGCTTGGAAAAATATGCAAAGGAATGAAGGTTATTTCTCTTACATTGTTCTCTGCTTAAGTACCTCAGTTTTTCTTCATGATTATTTTGTAATATATAATTCTGGTGAGTGCCAATTAGTCCAACAGCTTGTACGTTTTCTTTAAGGATTTTCTTGTTGTCTTTGATACAATTTACCATAGTTTTCAAGATTACGAGTTACAGATTGATTGTATTGGCCTCATTGTTTGGTTCTTCATAATTGAGTATAGAAAATAAAGTAGCGTTTGTGATCTATATGGCCTGACTGACTAGTTTCCGTAGTTTGTTTATACCCATTCCATGATCCTTTCAATATGTTGTTCATCTATATTTATGTTCTTAGAAACTTGTTAGTTGTTACTATAGAAGGCAAATAATATCTTGGAATTGGTGGATAACCAATTTGCTGTGAAAACTTGAGGAAATTTTCCAATAAAATGGAGCAATGTTATAAGGCAATAGTGGAATACTGTTAGTCTATTATTAGTCATATTTTATTAGTTAACAGATGTTGCCCGTAACATACTCAAAACAATGGCAAGAAAATGTTTTGCTTCGAGTTTGAGACTATAAAAGAACACACTGTGAGCCACTGAAATAGACTATTCGCTGGCTTTGAGTTTGAGACTATAAAAGAATACACTGTGAGCCACTGAAATAATCTATTCGCTGGAAGCAAATATACTTTCAAAGGTTGACTTGCATATGCTCTGTCACGATTCATTCACGAGCATAGACTAACACTTAACATAGCTGTATCACAAAACTATGTGAACTTGTATGGCCCACGTTGAGAACATGGACAAACTAAATTTTAACATTGCACGCAATGAACTCGTACTGTCGTACAGAAATAATGTTGAATGTAATGAACTCGTATTTCTCTTAAAATGAAAAAAGAAAAAAGAAAATTGAAAAAAAATAAGAAATTGCTCTGTATTTTTAAATGGCCAAGAAAGGTAAATAGAATACGTATTTTTTTTAAGGCATTCGAAATGGAGTCTCTAATCTTTGTAAGCTTTTATTATGTTGTCTCTTAACAATTAACATATACTTCCAAAGATAGACAGTATGTAACCTCGTTTTCATGTCCCAGAAAAATTTGATTTGGATGCTTTTGCGTGGCAACTTGCACATCCTCATCTCATGCTGTAAACACACTATTTTCGGGGCTTAGATCGCCTGACCATTTCATGCCCTTATCTCAGTCTATCCAGTAAATTATCTACAATAATTTTAAAAAGAAGTCTACTAACATAATTTTTTATTTTTTATTTTGTTTAAAAATCATAACTATTTTAATTAGATGATGTGACAAAATATAATTGAGGGGACAAAGAACAAGACATACAAAATTAACGGTTATTTACTGCTTCCTCTTGCCATAGATTTAGTGGCTTTTTCCTTTCCTTTGTTCTCTATTTTTTTTTTTGTGGGTCATATACTAACTTGAATTTGTTCAAAATTAAGCTCAAAAGGCTAGTTTATGCCACACTTGACATAAAAACCGAAACTATATAACTTCAAACATATGTATTAAAACAGAGCATCCATTTTTACCATAGCTTTAGCTCCTTTTTCCTATAGATTTCTTCTTTTCCTTTTTTTTTCATTTCCTGCATACTTGAATTTATTCAGAAATAAAGCTCAAAGAGCTACATATATTTGATAGCCCCACTTCCTCGACATAAAATACTGAAAATGTATTACTTGAAACACACGTAAAAAACTTCAAAACAAATAAAGGATCATCTAAGAGGTTAAAAACCTCGACTTATTGCATGATCATATGTCAATGAAAAATCTTTCTTCATTTCCTGCAAACAATGCCATTTCCACCGATCATGGAGGATCCACTACAATCAAGATACTTCATCACAGTTGACTCCTTTGGCTCCGAAACTTTGACCGGAGAGAAAATGCAGGCACCACAATCACCAGACAGAAGCGACGTCGTTTTGTACCTGTCTTCACCTCCCACAACCGGCATGGCCACACCAGGCTTCGCCGGGTTCTCGAAATCAGGCTGGTAAGTTCTACCGAGCACTCCTTCAACCTTAGATGACAAGCCGTGGAATCTGAACTGCACTTCGAGGTGAGCAAAACAGTCGTTTTGAGGTATCTGGTAGTTGTGGATCCTGTCGTCTTCTTTGGTCACTGGCACCACGTTGACTGAAACCTCAGCCACTTCGGGGATGTCGACCATGACGCTGTTCCTGCTTGAGGTCCTCTGTACTCGGAGTCTGGTTTCTGGGCATTCCCAGTACGACATATGGCCATCTGGGACGACAAGGTTTTGGCCATTGAAGGAGAATCTGAGGTGGTCAACTTGGTCGTCCCAGGTGGAGGCTGGTGTGGCCTCGACTGAGAAGGTGTTGGAGTCAAAGAGGAGGCCAAGGGCCTGAATCCATGTGTAGTCTCTTGCTCTTCCCGCGGGACGGAGGCCGATGAACCGGGCGTTGATTTGGAGGTTTTGATCCGAGACCAAGCTGAAATGCTCGTTCCTCTTGCCGTGGAAGTAGAAAACTATGCCGTCGCCGCCGATGAATCGGGGGTCCAAGCATGCTGATCCTGGTCCATTGCAGTTTGGTTTTTTGTCTACATTGTCATGCAAAAGAAAATATGTCAACTGGAATATAGAGGAAGAACTAGTAGTTCCAATTTTAGTATCTCAAATCATGTCCAACTCATGAGTTGTAATGATGATAATTATGAAATTGATTTGGTAGTTTCAAATTTTTGATGACATATAGGCATTGAAGACAAAATTTTGACCAAGCTAGATCTCAATGCATCTACATTGGTGATAAAACATAACAACTTATTTGGCATATTAGTTAGTACGAAAACATTAGTATAGGACCTGAGATGCCTAGTACTACTATTCATAGAAAAATAGATACTCCAAAGCTAAACAAATAAAGAGAACTATGTATGTTTTGAAAAGGATATATGAATACATGTAATCTTACTTCTGCACTCAGCTTTGCAAATGGGTGAATTGCAGTTGACATAGCAAACTTTGGCTTTAGGGTCAGTTGGGTATGCTGATGGGCATTCATATGGGCAAGGTATCTTCTTTTTAAAACATGGGCTGCTTTTGGAGTTGCAGACCTTGATGTCTGGCTTGTTTGCTGCTTGAATCTGTACCAAACATGATACGGAAAGTAGCAGAATGATGAACAAACTAGTTCCACTTAAGTTTTCCATGACTCTTTTGCAATGCCAAAGAATGGGTGATAAAAGAAGAAAAGGGCTTGCTTGCTATGCACTCATTTTAGTTTCCTTTTTATAGATTCTAAGAAGTGGACTTTGGGATTACTAATAAATTATGTTAGTTCTTTATATTTGATATAGGAACGTGGGGTACATTGGGTTCATTACTACTTAGCAGAATTGTGCATCTCGGTCATTGTTTTTAGTGTTTTTAATAATGTAATAAGTTATTAAAGTATGGCAACTGACACAGAGCCTTTCAGTGAATAATAAAAAAAAAAATGCTCTAGTGCTTTCCAATGTGTGAAGAAGGGTTATTGTAAAGAATGGTCAGATTAAGAGTTGGTAATGGCATTAGAATCTTCCTTCAAAAGTAGCTTGTTTATAAGGACTGAGAATGCACTTAAAATAAGTTCCCTTTTCCTATTTGGGGTATAGTAGAAGTCAGCTTTGTTCATGTGATGAAAACACGGACAAGTTATTGGCCCTGTAAACTCGCCGTAGATACCTCTATTCCCTAGCTTCGCAAGTTTAATATTCTTTGTTTTTGTTCTCTCTATCTTATTCTATTTGTCCGATAGCTTCATTCTTTTGCTTCTTCTTCAAATACTATATCACTAAAATTATTCTCATAACCGGCCGTATTGCAAGTTGCCATTAGTTTGGAGCAGAACTTTTCTTTGACCCAAAATTCAAGGAAACTTCCCTTTAGCAAGTATAGAACCAAGCTCATTGGAGATCATTCACCGAATAACATGGTTTTCGACTATTGGTCTTAAAAGTTGTTCTATATGTTTCAGTATTGAAATTTGTTTACTATAGAGTTTTAATCCCTGATTATGAGAGTGGTAATAAATGAGTGCAAAACACTATACATCCCCTTTGGCGCAAATTTTCACTATAATAAAGAAAAAGTATAAGGTGATCTCTACAAAGTTATAAATATTTAAGAAGATAAGTCTACAATATAATTAGGCTCTACACATCCCAACTCATTTTCGAGGACTTTTTTTTCAGGGAAAAGAAATCGGTCCAGATTCTACGGCTAATGCAATTGTGAACTAAGTTGGAGACAAGGAATGAATATCAGCAACCTGAATAGCTTTTCTTCTTTAGTTTCTCATTTTCATATTGAATCTAAAACATTTAAAAACACCTTTCTGACAAACTCACCGAACAACTTGTATCATATTATATTGAGACACAAAATTATTTCAAAATACGCTACCTGAAGAATGAACCAAAAACAATAAATGAGCATTTTAGCTTCAATTTTCTAGGCCAATAGAGATTCTTAATGCTTTTTTTTAAAAAAAAAAAAACGACGACCTCCAAGGAGAGAAATATTATAGTGGAAAAGAAGACAGTATATCAAACACAGCCAGAGAAAAGAGAAACAGCAAAACAAAGATAAAAGAGCTAACTAAATCCATAATGTTTTCAAAATCAAAAGCAGATGCAACCAAAGAGTTCCTTGAATATGTTTGCATTGTATTTAATTTTTCTCTTATTATGCCATAATGCTCTCTTCCTCCTTATGAATACCATTCAGGCGTCACATAGATAACCACAGATGAGGCCATACTTTTAATGTACACCATGAATTCATTCGTCTTTTAGTATATAACAGACCGCTGAAATTTGGAAAGTTGTTAATGCAGTTGCTCATAATCTGGTGGTGAACTTTTTTCATTATATGCTTTTCATTTTAGTTGTCATCTTTATCTTTTTATTTTATTTTATTTTTATCTCTTTCTTTGTGCATAATAACACAGAGCATTGTAATAATAATAATAATATCATTCAACCATTGTTATTCTTCTTTTTGTTTTTGGTTCCACACTTGGGAGCAATGTTAAACGAAGTTAAAGCTAAGGCAGAAGTAGGTGTTGGGATTGAGAGGTTGTGGAATGCTTTGGCTAGTGATTTGAGATCTGTGGTTCCAAAAGTTGTCCCAAATTTAGTGAAACATGTGGAAGTTGTAGGAGATAGTGGTCTTGGTACTGTCTTTCTCTTCACTTTTGGCTCTGGTGACTCCAACTCCAACTCTTTCAAATAAAATGGTTCTTAATATTTTTTTCCCTTATTGTTTTCCTGTTCTTTAAGATATAATATCAAAGGTAACAAAAATATATGTTCTTTTTTTTTTTTTTAATATCAGATGTAACAAAAAATGAGATACCAGAAAGAAAAGATTGTGGTGCTTGATGAGTCTCAGCATCAAATTGGGCTACAAGTCATAGGAGGCCACTTGAATCTTGGGTTTTCTTCATATAAAACTATATTTCAGCTCACTTCTGAAGAGGAGGAGAAGACTCAAGTCAATGTCAAGGTTTTATATGAGTCTGAAACTGAAGAAAGTTCCATTCCATCAAAGACAAAGGCTCTGCTCTAGCTTTCATTAGCAGCCTAGACAAAGGCTCTGCTTTGCTTAATGGTGCTTAACTAGAGTTTTAATTAGTACTCTTTTTAGGGGATCTCATCATATCAAATGCTATGTTATGTTGGTCTTAGTGAATCCTTGGATCAGTCAATTCACTAGGTGCTTGGCCATTTCAAATAATCATTTAGTGACTGGAAACCGTATGTTACGCAACGTTATGAAGTGCGTAAACTAAGGCCAGTCACTTAAAGCTAACTGGATTGCACCCGTGGAGCGTTAAAACGTTCTAAGATTGTGTGCAAGAAATTAGTGTGTTAACACTAGATATGTCCCTCTAAATGAATAATGAAGCTTTTAACATGAAAAAAGGTCGCATGATGTCGTGTGATACGGATTATGGTAATAATCTGTTGTGTTTCTTTCTAAGAAAAGCTGTTTGATAAGTTTATCAACGGAACTATAAAGTTGATTAACTGTAATAAATAAGAATCAAAGCAGATTTCAAGAATTTCGTAATGCGTCAACTCTGAGCATAATTTCACTCCCTTATTAATGTTGAAGTATTTGATAATGGTGCCAAAGACCACACCAGCTGATGATGCTTAGTTGTCCTTCTCCTGTTCTTGATCAAACACATACGAACCACAATCAGCAGAGAGAAGGGAAGTGGTCCTGTACTTGTCCTCGCCACCTAGAACCAGCATGGCCACTTTGGGCTTCGTGGGGTTCTTGAAATCAGGCCTATAAGAGTCCTCACAAGAATTCCCTCAACTTTAGGTGACAAGGCAAAGAACCTGAACTGAACCTCCAAGTAAGCAAAGCAGTCATCAGCAAGAACCTTGTAGTTGTGGACTTTGCCATCCAAAGTCTTTGGTCAAAGGAACGACATTAATCATAATCTCGGCGACAACATTCAACGACACGAGCACATCGACATTGTTTGTTCTTGTTGGGATTTATGCCCTGTAAAAAGGATATAATTTTGGATATTAACTGAATTAATAAAATAATATTTTTTTATTTAAATTAGTGCATAATTTGTATATCTTTAAATATCATAAAATTTCTAGTCGATTAATATGACTACAAATTTAATATATAAGTGTTATATGCATGAGGATTAAATTTGTGGATGATAAACTAAAGATAATTTATAATAATTAATTAAAGAACGAAATATTTAATTAAATATTATTAATAAAGTCCATTAACATTGAGAATGTAATAATCTTGTCCGGACTATTAATATGTTCACATCATAATAGAGATACTTTATATAATTTGATTGTATAAGAGTAGACCAAACATTATTTGAATCTCATATAAATTCTATTATTTATTAAGAGTTCAGATAATATTACTAGATAATCATATATAGATTAATCTTAATCTTGAGTAGCTATAGACTCATATTTATAACATTATATTCTTTAATATATTAAGGTTTATTTTTCTAAATAGACTAAATCACTTGTATCATAGGAGCACAATAAGATTAATAATTGGGAATGTAACTTACAGATATAGGATCTACTCCTTCCATAAGGAAGTTAAAAAAATAATTCCTTTGTATATTGATTCAGGTCTTGAATATTTTGAATACTTAATTTATAACAAATTTATAAATTAATTATTTATTGGATAATCAACGGTATACAAGGACAAAGATATAATTAGAGAAGTAAACGGGACATGTCTTAGCTCTGGTTATGAATTGTTTATAGAAGATTGAACTATATGTAATGATTAAATCAATAGACTATTTATTATTTTATGAATAAATTTATTCTGTAACTTCAAGAGTGTAATTCTATATTTTTAATAGAGTAATACTGGAGTTAATAAATCAACAAATTAATTGAAGAGTTTAATAAATTGTCATAATTTATTAGAGTTTGCTTTACAGGTCTATAGGTCCCCAATTCCACTTCTTACAAATACTGTACTAGAAATTACACAATTTTTGTTACTGCACACTTTGCCAAGATAAATATTTTATCTACTTGTAATTAATAATAATAATTAATTAATTAATTAATTTTGAATTAATTAATTTAAATTATGAAGAGACAAGTTTCCAGGAAACTTACTAAAAGGGAAACACTCC
>JXTB01000347.1:404216-447992 GCA_002914805.1 Parasponia andersonii | reverse complement strand
ACCTACGAGATTGGTGCTCATATATATATATATATACAAATATATATTTTAAAGCAGTCCAATTAATAAAAATGTTGGGCCAAGAAGTCACAAACTTTATAAGTGAGCCAATATTTATATTTTGGTAGTAAGAGTAGAGAGTGTGACAATGACCTCCTTTGTTAACGTATATGATTATATCATATTAGATCATCATCTCAAATGGTTTTATTTCTCAATCTTTTTAACTTATTCCTCAAGTAATCATGGTCCTAAAGAGACTAAGAAAAATTCAATGAAAATCACCAGTCAAAGGTTGTAAGAAAAATTAAGGATTAGTAATACTTTATGGATATTAATGGATTCTATTATCTTGAAAATAGAAACAGATAAAAAGTGTAAGTTCACTAAACTAAAAATTACATAATATATGTTTACTCGACTGTTTATAAATGTTAAATTATGTAATAATCATATCGGAATCAAATTATATGTCCAATAAAATCTGATGAAAATCTGACGGTCTAGAAAAGAAGAAAGTTATTATCTTACATTTTCACTAGGCCAGCAACCAAGTTTATCATAATCAATATGGCAAATTTTAGCTTTCAGATCTTCTGAGTAACTATTGGGGCATGCCTTTGGGGGGAATTTAGTTTTTTAGACTTATTACTAAGTATTTTTAGGTTTATAGATTTCTATGTTTTTTTGTTTAAGTCCACTAAACTCCTTTTTTAATGATATTTTGATATTCCGATAATGCCCTTTATGTGTTCTTTCCTGAGAAAGAAATTTAAATATAGTTTTAAAAAGAAAAAGAATGAGGGATGAAGAATGCAAATCCGCCTCCAATATCTCTCTTATCTCCCTCTTTTTATTCTACACACAAAACCCAATTAACTTTCCAAATCTCCTAAAAAATATTTTGATTTTTCACACATCAAGAGGTCTATTTTGTGATTTTTTGAGCTAAAAATTATGAGAATACCGAGAAGAAGGAGCATAAACAGTACAAATCTCGACTGAGTCCACTTAAGCTCAACTGAATCAGTTGACTAGATCTAGTCAAGCTTAATCGAACCCAATATAAATCTAGTTGAGCTCAACCGAACCCAGTAAAACTAGTTATTGAGTACCCAATTGGATTTAATCGAGCTCAATTGGACCGAGTAGAACTAGTTATTGAGTACTCAACTGGACTAGTTGGGATTTAAAATATAAAGTTTACATGCACTTCTTTTTCATACTTTGTTTTTCAAAAATAATTTAAAGATGTAAAATTTAATTTCTATTATTCCCAATGTACATAATCTATAAATGATACAAGAATGCCTCATGGTAATCCATATTTAATATAGTGAGTAGAAGGAGAATCAAGATTCTCATGGTAATCTATATTTAATATAGTGAGTAGAAGGAGAATCAAGATTCATACGCAGGGGCAAAGGGTGAAAAGGCCCAATAGGGCATACCCCCACTGGATTTTGAGATTATTTTTTACATGTATTAAAAAAAAATAAAAAATGTGTCCTTATTAAAATTGGGCCAAAATAGTATCATGTCTTAACTGAAAATTCGGCTTAAACTATATTGGTCCAATAGTAGCCAATGGGCTTAGTAAAACAAAGAAAAAAAAAATAGAATTATAGATCTATGGTATTAAAAAAAATCTATACATCTTAGGGTTATTACGAAGAGAATGAGACCATGATTTCACTTTAGTAACTGAACAAAAATTGCAGACTTCTAAAAAAACCCAGACTTCAAAATAGGTTTTTTTTTTTTTTTCTTGATTGCTTCAGCCTTCAAAGCTTACAAATCAATAAATCACAAATGCAAGGCAAGTCTCAAGAGGAGGAGGACAAAGGTTCAGATCATCTCACTATTTTTTTTCCCTCATTCAATTTCTATTTTTTATTTCCTTCATTCAATATCTTTTATTGAAGTCAGATAAACTTTGATAAAAATAGAAATTTAAATATTATACATTAGTTAGATAGACTTTAAGAGCCTAAGACCTTAAAGAGGAGAAGACTAAGAGAAGAGAGAGATACTACGATGAGGAAAACTCATATATTCATATGAGAAAGAGGTTCTAGCAAAAAAAAAAAAAATGACAAAGAGAAGTAATGTGACTTATGTCTGGTGGGTTGGTGGAAGAAAGAGAGAGAACAAAGAAGATATTAGGTTTAGCTTAGGGCATAATTGATTTTAAGTAATCTGGGAAAAATTATGGGCTCAAGAGAATTGGAAAAAATAAGCCCAAATTCCCAATATATAAGCTTATTCCTTTTATAAAATAAGGAAAAGTACGGAAAGGATAACCCCAAATGCAGATGTGGGTATTAGAAACCAAAGGCCCAAAGTACATGTGCGATATAGTGATGTGCAATTTTGTTTTTATTCTTTTTACTTAATAACAAATTTTAAATATACATAATAAATAATTGTATAGTTAGATAAATAATTAAAGAAATATAAAAATCTAAATAATTAAGTAACTTCAGTTTGCTTAACCCTTCTAATTTAATATTTGTTTTTTGGTTATTTACTTTTAAGAAATCAGTATGAAAAAAGAAAATTAGATTCTCCAAAATAGATCTTTGCTTAGTTGCTTCAAAGCTTACAAATCAATAAGAAACTCACAAGAGCAAGACTTAAGAGGAGGAGCTAACGAAGGTTCAAATCTTCTCACTATTTTTTCCTAAATTCAATTTCTATTTTTTATTTCCTTCCATTCAATTTCTATTATTAGAGTTAGATAGACTTTGATAGAAATAGAGATTTAAATATTATGAAATTATGGATATTATTTGCTTATTTGAATAGGTTTTTTTTTTTTTTTTTTTTTTTCTAGTTGTTGACTTTTAGGAAAAGAGTATGGCAAGATATTTCAAGAGAAAATTAGATTCTCCAACTCCTATTGGAAAAGATATTGATAAACTAAAATCAAGTTTTGTGAAATTTGATTTTACACAACTTCTTCGACCCAGAACTAAGAATTCCAATTATAGAGTATTGTGTTAATATTCGAGACCAATTTAGAAGATCGTATATATAAAAAGAAACTTGTCAACCTAGAAATCATAATTTTCCGTATAAAAAATATGAAGCAACATCAAACTGATTTAACTCGGCTTGGTTTAGTGACTATGGTAATTGGTTAGAATATAACATAGATAAAGATACTGTATTTTTCCTGTGTTGTTATCTTTTTAAACCAAATTGTGGGAAACAAGAAGGTGGTGATTCTTTTGTTAATGAAGGGTTTTCAAATTGGAAAAAGAAAGAGAGGTTTCAAAATCATGTTGGAGGTCCTAATAGTACCCACAATCAAGCTTGGAAAAAGTGTGAAGCTTTGATGAATCAAGAGCAACATATTCAGACATATATTTTCAAGCAATCAAAATAAGCTAGATATGATTATCGAATTCGTATAGGTGCAACAATTACTTGTATTCGATTTCTTTTACGACAAGGACTTTCATTTCGTAGTCATGATGAATCTAAAGATTTAAGAAACCAAGATAATTTTCTTGAGCTCTTACATTTTTTATCTAAATATATTGATAAAATCAAAGCTGTTACATTGAAAAATGCTCCTGATAATCTCAAATTAATTTCACCTGAGATTCAAAAGGATATTATTATAGCTATTACTGTTGAAACAACCTGTGTTATTATCAAGGATATTGGTGATGCATTATTTACTACTCTAGTAGATGAATCTCGTGATATTTCTGTAAAGGAGCAAATAGATTTTGTGTTGTATTATGTGAACAAGAATAGACATGTGATTGAATGGTTTATAGGCATTAAACATGTTTCCAGATATAGGTTAAGCATATTTAGATTACGTGGACAAGATTATGATAGAGCTAGTAATATGCAAAGTGAGTTCAATGGTCTTAAAATACTTATCCTAAAAGAGAATTATGTGCTTTTTACATTCATTGTTTTGCTCGTCAACTTCAACTAGCTCTTATAGCTGTTGCAAAGAAACATATTCAAATTACATCACTCTTTAGTTTAATGTTGTGAATGTTGTTGAAGCATCATCTAAGTATTGTGATATTCTTCAAGAGAAGCAAGTTGCTATAATTATTGATGCACTCAATAATGGTGATATTTTAAGTGGACGAGGCCTTCATCAAAATAATACTCTCCAATGTTCTAGTGATACACAATGGGGTTCACACTATGGTACTTTGATTAGCTTAATTACTATATTTTCGTTAGTAATTAACGTTCTTGAAATAATTGTAGATGATAGATCTAATTCTGAACAAAGATTTAAAGCAAACAATTTGTAGATGATGCAGTCCTTTGATTTTGTTTTAAGTCTACATGTGATAAGAATCATCTTAGGAATTACAAATGAATTGTCAAAAGCATTACAAAGGAGAGATCAAGATATTGTGAATGCCATAAGTTTAGTGAAGATATGCACACAACGATTACAAATTATGAGAGGCACCAAATGGGATTCGTTTTTAGAACAAATTTAGCTATTCTATAAAAAAACATGATATTGATGTTCTCAACATGAATGCAATGTTCAAACATCGAGGTTGATCACGATGTAGAGCTCAAGAAATCACAAACTTGCATTATTTTCAAGTGGATTTATTTTATTCAATAATTGATATACAACTTCAAGAATTGAATGATCACTTTTCTGAGGTAAATACTGAGCTACTTCTCTATGTAGTATGTCTGTGTTCAGATGATTCATTCTATACTTTTGAAAAGACAAAATTAATACAACTTACTAAGTATTATCTAAAAGATTTTTCAACAATAGAGCTTTTGATACTTGAAGATCAACTTGAAATTTATATACTTGATATGCACTCTACAAATGATTTTGCTAGATTGAAAAGAATTAGTAAGCTTGTGCAAAAAATGGTTTAGAAAAGAAAAAGGTTTACCTACTAGTCTATATGCTTTTGACATTGGCATTACTTCTTCTAGTTGCTACTGGTACAGTTGAAAGAGTATTTTCTATAATGAATCTTGTGAAGAATCAATTATGTAATCGAATTAGAGACCAATAGATAAATAATAGTTTATTTGTATATATTGAGAAAGATATATTTGATGGGATTAATAGTTAGGTTATCATAGAATGTTTTCAAGAGATGAAATCTCGTAAGAAATAATTATGATACTTAGAAAGTACAATACTCTTGATGAATAAAATATCGTAAAATTTTTTGAGCAAAATATTTTTAGTTTTAATTATGCTATTATATCTCTACTAAAAGAATTTGTTGGCTTTGCCCCTGTTTATATGAATGGTACTCGAGAAATAGATGCTCAGAATTATTAATGATTCTAGTATTAACTTGGAGGAGTTTTTGGATAAATAATATTAATGTATTCGATTTCTACAATTTATAGTCCTCTATATTAAGGAGTAAATATCTCTCCTCTGTATTAAGGAGTATATATCTCAAAAGCAACAATTAAGAATGGAAGAATCTTAATTAGGTCTAATTGTCATTCATTTTCATATTTAAAATTGAATCTTGATTAGAACATATTGAGGTCCAATTAAGTTTTTAATTTTGATTGTTTCAAGTTATTACTCAATTGTACCCGGTCAAAACTGATTAGACCAAATCAAGACTTACAGAAAGTTTAGGTTATTCAAATTATTACTCAACTGGCCTAGTTGATCTTGAATATATCTAGTTGAAATTTAAAGAGAGCTTTGTTTATTTAAATTATTAACTCAATTAAATCTTAGTCGAGGTGATTGACTATTTGAACTCTTTTTGGTTGCATCCAATCGAGCTCAACTATATCCATTTGAGAAAAAGATTCAAAAAATTTTATTAATATGATAATTTATTCATTTTATTGAAAAAAAATTATATTTATTCGTTATTATAATATGACATTATCTAGACTTAATAACATGTATTATATAATTACTATAACGTCATTCTTATTTAAGAATAGGTATTATAATTGTACGCATTTCTTAGGAGTGATTATTATAATCTGACACTACACTTGGTTAAGAATAATTTTTTATTTAATTATAAATTTATTATAATGTGGAATTATACTCATTGAGATACTACTCCTTCGATGAGATACTACACTTAAGAATAATTATTATAATGTGGCATTATAAATAAAATTATTATAATATGTCATTAGACTTAGTAAGAAACTTATCATATGATATGACTCCTTTAATGAGACACTATACCTATTTAGGAATGATCATTATATGGATATACCTATTTAGAAATGATCATTATAATGGAATAAACTCGTTCAAAAAAGGATCCATCCCAAAAAGAATCTAGTCAAGGTCTACTGATCTAGTTGAATTCAATTATCCTTCAAAACTAAGCTTTATTTTGTGTTTAGGTGATAATATTGTCCAATTTATTCTCTATAGTCGACAATGATGCAATCTTTCTTATAGAAGTACATATTCCGAAACGTGGTTGATTTTGCTTTAGATTTCTAACTTACCATATATTTTAAGCATTTAAGTATAAATATTAGTGCATACTCCATTAATGAGATTGATTGGTTTCCCATTAACAAACTATGTAAATAAATAGAATTTATCAAATAAAGAATCTCTCATTTTTCAATTCTCTTTTAAATTTTTTTTACTTGATCTTGATTTAGAACCTATTCATAATTGTCTACATGCACAGAAGAAGAGAATCACTTCGAGGATCTTTGATTAATAACCTATAAGATAAAATTACACTTTATATAAAAATTATTGTTATTAGGGGGGGAAAAAAAAGAAGAGTAAAAAAGTGTATAAAAATACCTACCTCGATTGGACCAGTCAAGCTCTACTGGGTCTAGTCGAGATATCTAGAAACTTATTATTTACTAGATTGGACCCAGTAAAGCTCAACTAGATCTAGTAGAGATATTCAGATTCATTGACTACATACAAACACCTATCTTTACTAGAGTAGTTGAGCTCTATTGGGTCTAGTCAAGATATCTAAAAAGCTCGTTATTTACTCGACTGGACCAAATAAAACTCAACTGAATCTATTAGAGATTTTCATAACCATTGAGCGTATAAAAACACCTATCTTGACTAGACCAGTCGAACTCTACTAGGTCTAGCCAACATATATAGAAAGCTTATTATTTACTCAATTGGACCTAGTAGAGCTCAATTGGACCTTGTAAAGCTCAACTGGATTCATTAAAGTTCTTTAGATTCGTTGTTAACTCTAAAAAATTCTCAACTGGACTCAATAGTGCACAGCTAGGTCCAGTAGAGATTTTGAGAAACATTGTCCGCTCTTGCAAAATTTGACTAGAACCTAATAGAGCTCAATCGAGTCCCGTGGAGATTTTTAGAAAGATCATATTCTCCAGAATATCTTAATTGAACCTTGTAGAACTCTACTGAGTCCATATGAGTAAGATATTTTTGTATCTTAATACCTTAATTAGAGCCAGTATACCTCAACTAAATGTCGAACTTCGACTGTGACCATGGTCGGAAGTTAGAACCCCGATCTTTTCTACACTGGTTGAGTTTGAAAGGAGGGAATCTTTGAAGAAGATAATCATTTCTCCCTTGTTTTAGTTTTGAATAGGAGTACTGGTCGAATTTTAAAAGCCATTATGTTCAGATTCTTAATTTTATGGGTAGTTTTACTGGGTGTTTGAAGAATATGGTCCTTCTTCTTAAAAATGACCTCTCTCTATCCCGTCTTCCCCCTTTTCGTTTCCCCTTTTTTGTTTGCTTTTGTTTTTTTTTTCCCGAAATGTGTCAGGTTTTGTTTTTGTTATTATTTTATTATATATTTTCATAATCGCCTTTGGTTTTTTAGGACTTTTTATAGGGGCTATTATGCCTTTCATTTACAAAGAGAAGGAGAAAAATAAAACAAAAATAAAACGAATCTATTTGATCTTAAAAGAAATTCATATGGAGTCTAAAAAACTAAAAAGCCGCTGAGCTAGGCATGTCACAGTCTTTCTATATATCACCGGCTCTGTTGATTGCCACAGTACAGATAAATGTAAGCACTCGCTTAAAGTATGCATGAAACAAACACTAGAAAGATTAAAGAGGAACGGTTACTCTTTGGAGGTCTCCATAGTAAAGTATATTTCTTAAAAAAGAATTATGTGAATAATAACATAAAATAAGGATTTAAAATGCTTATTGATACCACTCAACTCTTGCAATGCTATTTATGGACTTGGGAAAATCCACTTCGCCCCTCTATTCTTTTTTACTTACTTTCTTAAAGCTTTATTAAGCTTATGATGTTATCTAAGACTTTAATTGAAATTTAAGTATGAATATGGGCTTAGTGCTCTTTTGCATGCTTAGAGGAGAGACAATAAGGTGCATGTTCTCTTTTGATGTCTTCAAGTGAAAAGTTTGCCCAACTTGCATGCTTGCTATTAGAAGATTAAATTTTTCTGTTATTATTATTATTATTATTATTATTATTTTATGTATTAAAGTAGTCAAAATTAGGCATTTTTCCTAGTGACGTTATTAAAAGCTGGAAATAAACGATTGCCGAGGAAATATGAAATGGGTCAAGAAATAAACAATTGTTGCTTCATGTGATCTCACCTTACTCCTGGAATATCTATGCCTTGTAATTGCAAATGGAAATTTGCCAGGAAAATAAACTGGATGTGGAATGTTGCTGTTCTACAATTGGTCAATGCATAAGACTTATAAGACTAGTGTTCCATTATTTTAAGGAATGAAAGGATAAAGATGATCATAGTATGTGTCATTAGGAAAACCAGGAATAAACCACGCATTTCACCTAAAGTCAGAGATATTTTAAAAAGGAAATTCACTTTCAAAAGATCTAATTTGCATTGTTGAGAAAGACTATTTTACAAATAAATTAAAAATAAAGACTTTTTTAGTAAAATTCACGTTTGAAATGGTCTATTATGCAAATGAACACTTTATAATTTCCACTTTGAAAATAATGATACTTTTCCTTTTTTTTTTTCTCCCTTAAATAAGGGTTAGGTTGGCTACACCATTGGAAAATTAGAGTAGATGTCTATTTTTGAAACCTGATTTTAAAATATGTTTGTTTTATTTAATCCTATATTTTAGTTTATGTCTGGATATCAATTTGTATAATAGGTATTATCCAATAGATATTAGGTAAATAAGTTTGATATATACACAACATTTTCTTAAGGTTGTTCATTGGTCAGTTTAGTCGGTTGATATGCACCTCCCAACTCTACTTAGTTTGTTTTATGATTGGTTTTTAGCTATACTTAAGCTAACAAAACCTAGTTTTTTTTTTTTTTCGATTTATTTGATTTTTGGCTTATCTAGTTTGAGAGTCAAGGAGAGGAAGACCTTGTTTCAAGTTTTCTTTTCGATTAATTTTATAATGTTTGTGTTAGTACAATTTACAAATATATACATTTTAGTGTATATACGTGTTTCTTCTATTGTATACGTTTTGTCAACTATACCTAAATCGATCACACTTAATTCAATTTTCTTGATTTCAGTTTATTTAGTTTTTAATTTTTCGTTACACCATCAGTTAAGTTGCTTGGTTTTTTTGGGTTATTTGATTTTTTTTTAAACCCCTACATTTTGTAAGTTCTATTTTTTATTTTTTAATTTCTATATTCTTACATAATAAGTAGTGGTCCAAAAAAAACAGCTCTTCAACTATTTTTTATTGAGAAAATTTGATTTTTTTTATGAAAATTATTCAAAAAATAAAATAAAAAATCCCAGATTTTGAAATTCTTTGAAAAATCCTAAATTTTAATCAGAAAAAAACCACTTTTAACAATATTTAAAAAATACCTTAATATTTATATGTATTTAGAATTTTAGACTTAAATTATATATAAAAGCCCCCTCTCAAAATAGATAAAATATAGAATAGGTTCTCAAATAAAAAAAATAAATATATGTTTCTAGGCCCTTAGTAAACCAAAATCCTAGCTCTGATCTTGAGTACAATTGAAAAATACAAATTTTGAAGAAAAAGTGGAATTTTTCTAAATATTTATAAAAATTGTTATTTTTTGAAAATAATTTAAAAAACATAATATTTTTCTAAATTAATCCGGAAAATTCTAAAAAATTCAATCCAAGATTTTTCAATTTTTGGTATTTTGAGCCTGGAATTTTGAAAGAAACCATGTTTTGTTTTCTTCTGGCTTTGTAAGGGTTTCTAATACTTTTATCTATAAAAACAAAAAATAATTACAAAAACATAGAGGTCAGTTTTTTTTTCCTAATTTTTAAATAATTTTTATTAAAAAAATATCACTTTTTAAAATATTTTTAGAAAATTTATCATTTTTTAAATGGTCACTAGTTACTAATTTCTAAAAGATGATTACCGGTTACCAGTTATAAATATATTTGATTATTAGTTACCAGTACTCGAAAATTAATTATCGGTTACTAGTTACTATTTTAAAAAAAATGACATTTTTCTGATAAAAACCGTACCGGATCTATAAAAACAGAGTCCACCGTATTTTTCTAATTTATTTTTTAGAAAATATAATATAAGACCTAATTTTCACTTTTGTAATGAATTGTCTTTTCACTTTACCTTTGGTTTACTAAAATAAATATTGATGTTAAAAAAATATACTTAAGAAAATGTTAATGCCAAAAATACAATAGAAATAAATTATTATTGTTAAAACCAAAATGAGTTAAAAAAATCAATTTATATTTAAAGTATTAAAATATGTTTTGTCCATCAAATTCTTTAACAAATTTGACTATAATCAAATAACTAACAATTCTAACATTCTAAAAAAAATTGAATTCTAAATAGTCACATAAAAAAATGTACATAATTTATTTAGGTATCTTATATGAATATTAGACAACCAAA
This sequence comes from Parasponia andersonii, assembly GCA_002914805.1. Classification (NCBI taxonomy): domain Eukaryota; kingdom Viridiplantae; phylum Streptophyta; class Magnoliopsida; order Rosales; family Cannabaceae; genus Trema; species Trema andersonii. The sequence continues at coordinate 437,133 of JXTB01000347.1, read as the reverse complement.
GTTTCTGTACACAAGATATTTTATCAAATAATCAGTTATAACAATCGAATTCCAAAATCTTAAACAAACTAGATCATTCTTACTAATGAATATTATATAACATATATCCACGATAATACAGAGGCAACACTTTTTACTTTCTGATAGCACCACAACATTAGCATCATAGAATCACATCCAAAGAGATTTTTCATTTTATTTAGAGAATAAAATTGTCCTAAAAAAAGAATTATGCTTTAGATTGAAGTTACAGCTAATATCCCTTTATTCTTTACCATCATTATGTAATTCTTATATTTAGGAGCATATCATTATTCATGAAGATTATAAGCATTTTTTTTTTAATTTCGGTTTTACAGGCAATTTATTATACCATTTGAGTTGTTCTTAAAATACTTATGCATGATATTATCATCTTTTTTTTTTTAAATCGTGAAAGTATTATAATTTTTTTTAAAATCTATATAAATGTATTATAATTATTGTTTGTAATTTATATTATAGGAAAATTTTTATAAATTATTTAGTATTTAGTAGATTATAACATCTTAGATTTTTCAAAATAAAATTATAAGAGAAGATAAAAAATAGTTTCCAAATAGACAATAGAAAAAAGAAATTAAAAAAAAAAAAACACTAGAGTCTACATCTTTACTTGGGTCACCATTATTGTTGTTCAATGATATAAGAAATAGGATGCATTAGTCATAGGTGGAGATGAATATAAATCAATATTAACCGATTTAACTAAATGCAAGATTATAACATCCTATATTTTTCAAAATAAAATTATAAGAAAAGATGAAAAATAGTTTCCAAATAGGCAATAGAAAAAAGAAAAAAAAAATAGAGTCTACATCTTCACTTGAGTCTCCATTATTGTCGTTCAATGATGTAAGAAAATGGATGTATTAGTCATAGGTGCAGATGAAGAAAAATCAATATTAACTGATTTAACTAAATGTAAATTTATAAAATTGAACTTAGTTGATTTAATTTGACAACTTTTGCTCACTTGCTTATTTTTTTAACAATCTGAGACTTAGTTATTTTTTTATTTAACAAGTCGAAACATAGGCACATACCCCAAACTACTATTCAAAAAAAATATATGACATTTTTCTTTTAATGGCCCATTTTTAATTAGAAGAAAGTCCAGGTTACGGGTAATTAAGGTTGGACTTGGGAGATTATTAATATGGCTAGGAGTAATTTGGAATTAAATTACTTTTTTATGAATATTTTAAAAAAAGGATTTTTCTAAGAGTATCATAGTTTCGAAGTGACATCGTCACGTCTATTGGTCCTAAAAAAACTAGATTTTATGGATATAAATTTAGTGACTACCCATCACTCAAAATTATGACGCTCGTTACAAACAAAAAAAAAAAAATCACTTTTAAAAAACTCATAAAAAGTTCAATTTAGTCTAAATTACTCCTGACCAGGTATATTTCCGTTGGAAGTTATAGCCCAAATGTGAACGATCTAGCATTGCACTTCCTTCATTTTTAGAGATTTTATAAGAAATGACTTTTTTTTTTTTTGGGGGGGGGTTAAAATTCCTTCTACTGAGTGATTTTTTTTTTTAAAAAATATCTTTAATAAATAGTTGCACATTTTCGTCTCAGCCATTTTCTATTGGAGGGATTGCACGAATATTTTTCGTTCTTTTCATCCTCCATAAGCTGCAACACTTCTCACTCGAAGCTCATCAGCATTGAACAATTCAGTGTAGCTCCTAATTCTTTGTATCCTTGGGTGAATAGAGATAGTTTAGAGTTTCCCATCATAGATTCATATAACTGTTGTTCTTGATTTTTTTTTTTTCCTTTTCTTTCTATTAACATTCCATCTTTTTAAAGGAACTTTAAAAAAATACTACGCATTCTTAATTAATGATTTCTACTTATTATAAAATAAAAAAAAAAATACTTATTATTACTCATTAGGGATAATAGACTTTTACGTTTATCTTCAGTGTGACTTGAACCTAAGATTGAGATCTTAGGTAGTATGAGCTCTTACCATTTGAACCAACTCACTTCGTCAAAAATAAATAATTTAGAAAAATTGAAACAGTTGCTATGGGAAAAATCATGATTTTTTTTTTCATAGAATCCAATTTATTTTATGTTTTTGTATATGATTTTTTATGTAAAGTTTATCAAAAAATTGATAAATTGATGGGCCACAATTCAGTAAGTGTTGTTGTTTTTTCTTTTTCAAACTTATCTATAAGTATTTTCTTTTTCAGCGATCGGATTATCTAATGACTACCATGATTTGAACAGTTGACAAAAATAATAATAATAATAAATATATATTATTTAATAATTTTTTATCTATTTTTTATTATGAAAAGATGTACATAATAAATTTTAATTTAATAAAATAATACTTATAAATAGGTTTTAAAAAAATACTTACTAGATTGAACCCAATTGATATACGTAGTATAAAAATTTATATATTGATATACAATATAAAAAAGCATACATGTTTAGTCATTTTGTTATAGTATTTGAAAAAAAGAACAATATTATAAGGCACCACAATTGCTAAACATCATGTTGAGGTACAAGTGTGTTATTGAGTGATTATAATCAATAAATTAGATCCTGACGCATAATTATAATAAGTCTATAACAAACTGACGCATGTGTTGGGCATTGCTTATTATTACTCTTAAAAAATTGATATGTATCAAATAGGATCCCAAATTCGGCTTTTTGGCTAAGAAGCCCTTTGCTTTTGAATTATTGGGCTTCTCGTTGGGTGAAATCACGTAGTTTGGCCCATACCATAACCCCAAAAATCCGTATGAATTCCCTCCCATCCCATCTCATCCAATTTCTAATCCAGTGAGTCAACTCGATGTGTAAATTCCTAGATTTGAACCACAAAAACCCTAATTCCCCCATTCAAACCCACTTCACTAAAATTTTCCCAATCTGCGACTCAACTCGGACCAACCAGGTGAGTCACCCGCTTCTTTCGATTCCTCGAACAACGTCTTGCATGAACCATTTCTTTGTCCTTTTTTACATGCAAATTTTTTGGTCAAATTCTGACAACGTAAGGAAAATTTTTAAGGCTTCCAGTTTGAGTAATTTGATGACATCATTGTACTGTGTTGTAGTTGTAATCTACTCATTAGGACTGGTACCTCAGATTCTTTTTTGGGTTTTGATTCTTTTAAAATAAATGTTAGTTTTTGAGGAAATGATGAATATGCATGTTGAATTTGCTGGTTATTTGGTTATTCATTGTGATATCAAAGATGGTGTATGGTATGTATAAGATATGCCGAAATTCAGAACCGCTTTTTTCAGTGAATTGGATGAAGTGAAATGCCCGTTTGATTGTATTTATTTTTCCAAGATTATAAAGGGGTGGTGTTCTTGATGGGTTTGCGAGCTTAGCTTATTGATTGGTTGGAAAGTTTTTGGCCAGATTAGCCGGTATAGGAAAATGGAAACTCCGGTTTCTGACGGTTCAGTTTCGAAGCGTTCTTTGAGAAAGAAAGCGGGTTTGCGGAATTATGATGAGAATTTGATGGATGAGCTTATAGAGAAGCATCTGGGTGGTACTTTTAAGAAAAGGAATAGAACAAAGGCGGACTTGGAGAAAGAAACTGAAACTGAAGCTATGATAGCTTTTTCTCTTGGTTTCCCGATTGATGCATTGCTTGAGGAAGAAATTCGAGCTGGGGTGGTGAGAGAATTGGGTGGGAAAGAGCAGAATGATTACATTGTTGTGAGGAATCATATATTAGCAAGGTGGAGGGGTAATGTTCGAACGTGGCTTTCAAAGGGACAGATTAAAGAAACTGTGAGTAATGAGTATGAGCATTTGATATCTTCAGCCTACGATTTTCTTCTGTATAACGGATATATTAATTTTGGGGTTTCGCCATCCTTTACGTCTCATATGCCAAGGGAGACAAATGAAGGGTCTGTCCTCATCATTGGTGCTGGACTTGCTGGGCTAGCAGCAGCAAGGCAGCTCTTGTCGTTTGGTTTCAAGGTAATAATTCTAGAAGGTAGAAATCGACCTGGTGGAAGAGTTTATACTCAAAAGATGGGACAGGATGGTAAATTTGCCGCTGTGGAGCTTGGTGGTAGTGTTATTACCGGCATCCATGCTAATCCTCTTGGAGTTCTAGCCAGACAACTTTCTATTCCGCTTCATAAGGTAAGAGATAATTGCCCATTGTACAAGCCAGATGGGGCACCTGTTGATAAAGAAATTGATTCTAAGGTTGAAATCATCTTCAATAAGTTGCTTGACAAGGTCATGGAACTGAGACAAATTATGGGTGGATTTGCTTATGATATTTCCCTGGGTTCGGTTTTGGAGAGACTCCGGCAGTTGTATGCTGTTGCTAGAAATAATGAGGAGAGGCAACTTCTTGATTGGCACCTTGCAAATTTGGAATATGCGAATGCTGGATGTCTTTCAGACCTTTCTGCCACCTATTGGGATCAGGATGACCCTTATGAAATGGGTGGGGACCACTGTTTTCTTGCTGGAGGTAATTGGAGATTGATAAAAGCATTGTGTGAAGGACTTCCCATATTCTATGGGAAGACTGTCAATGGTATTCGCTATGGAAATGAAGGCGTCGAGGTAATTGCTGGGGACCAACTATTTCTAGCAGATATGGTCTTATGCACTGTGCCTCTTGGAGTTCTAAAGAAAAGGGCTATCAAATTTGAACCTGAATTACCTCATAGGAAGCTTGCAGCAATTGACAGGTTGGGATTTGGGCTGCTAAATAAAGTTGCTATGGTTTTTCCTCATGTTTTCTGGGGAGAAGACCTGGACACATTTGGATGCCTCAGTGAACAAAGCCATAAACGTGGAGAGTTCTTTTTGTTCTACGGTTACCATACCGTTTCTGGAGGTCCGGTACTAATTGCACTTGTGGCTGGAGAAGCTGCAAAAACATTTGAATGCACAGATCCTTCAGTTTTGCTCGATCGTGTTTTAAGCATCCTCAGAGGTAGATAATATAACTTACAAGATATCTATCTATTTATTTATTTTTTGTTGCTTCAATTCAGAAAGGTTCCATGACATCTACCTTCTTATGTATTTATTTGACCTTCAGGTATATATAGTCCTAAAGGCGTTAATGTGCCTAATCCAATACAGACGATATGTACCAGATGGGGCAGCGATCCCCTTTCCTATGGTTCATACTCTCATGTTAGAGTACAGTCATCTGGCTCTGATTATGATTTGCTCGCAGAAAGTGTGGGGAATAGGCTTTTTTTCGCTGGTGAGGCCACAACCAGGCAATATCCAGCCACCATGCATGGGGCCTTCTTAAGTGGATTGAGAGAAGCTTCACGAATGTACCGAGCTACAAGGGTTCGTCAAAACAATCCTAGGAAATTTCTGCAAAAGAATGTCGGACCGAGCAATGATATGCTGGCAGATATTTTTAAGAAGCCTGATCTAGAATTTGGGAAATTCTCATTTGTATTTGATCCTTCAGCAGAAGACCCGAGATCAATGGGGATTCTGAGAGTTATGTTTGACACAAACAAAGATTGTCGCCAACAGGAGTTAGCAAACAGTTTTCGAGATTACTTAGACTTGCCCTTGCAGCTTTACACTATAGTATCTCGCGAGCAGGCACGTGGGTTAGAGCAGGTTACAGGAGGAGATGAAAGTAGGTTGTCATACTTGGTAAAAAATCTTGGATTGAGGCTTATGGGATCTAGTGCTCTTGGAAATTTAGGCAATTCTTTGATTACTAGTATTGCTAGCGCAAGAAGAGGCAGGGGAAGGAATCGTGTGTTTGTTGGACAGCCCTAAGTTTTATGGAGATTGTGTTAATTTTGAGGAACTTAACTTTCTGGCATTCGTGTTAGCCTTTGAGTTTTGATGGATAATCTTCCACATTAGCAGAACTTATTTTTCATCAGAGGCAAACGACTGTAAATAATCTAGCCAGGTAGGTTGTTCATAAACTTCAGGAGTTATGATCAGTTTCTTGGACTTGAAAAGGCCAATTTGTTAGAGAACTTTTTAGTCTGACAGTTACCAACTTGGTGTCTAACTAGTGAGACCTCAGCCCCAATATCTGGCTGTGAAATTTTGTATAGTTCAAACAGATTGTTGCATTATCCCATTTTGGACTGGGAAAGAATTCTTTACTTTGTCATGTATTCTGTATCCTATTCAGTTTTAGCGCTTTAGGCGCTGCTGATGTATCGTCACGTGTTAAATCTTTCTTCTTGTACTACAATTTTTTTTCTTAGAATATAGCTGCAGTTACTTTTCTTATTTCTTCATCATTATGCACTGGCCTGATCAAGATGTTAATAGAATTTAATTCTCGTCTCGCATATAACCTTCCTATAGCCTTAAAATCAGCTATTCCAACTTAAAAGGCTCGATTTTTGCTTCTTATCATAACACAAAATCTGGCAATACTATTAAGCAAGCTGAAAAACTTATTTAAAAAGATAAAAGCAGAATAGAATAACTCGAAACATTTTATTTTACCCCAATTTTGTGAAGAAACTTCTCATAACAGAAATGGAAACTGGGATAAATAGGAGACCACCTCCCACCAAACCCTTATTCTGTATGTTTTTCCGGGAGAACGAAAAGAAATGGAAGAACAAAATCAAAATCCCAAAACAACCCTCTTAACAAATATTTGAGATTTATTGAAGTTTAGTTTGGTATAATACTGGATCTGGATGCATGCAAGAGGTCTATGGTGCAGCGTTCTGCATAAAGTCAACACAAGTGCGGCAGTTGCAGTCGAAGAATCGGCATCTTAAGCAGCCAAAACACACACAAGAGGTGCAGCCCTTGCATGCTGGAGTCCGGGGACAGCCCCTGCAGCTTTTGCGGCTCTCCCTCTCTTCTTCTTCTTCACAGGTTATTCTGGTGCAAAAAATAAAGTCAGACTCATCAGCAAAAGAAATGAAAACAGCTAGAAAAAAAATGAGATTCACATGACTTAGAGCATGTTTAGGAGATTGACTTAGTCTATGCAAATGAAAAGATGAACGAAAGATGGAGTCTCAGGCATTATGTAGCTTCTTGTATTTCTCTCATTTCGCACAATCAGATCATTGTTTGAGAGCATTTTTATTAATCTTGACTCAAAATTCATTTAAATTTGTTAAAGATGTAACTGCAATTAAATATTGATGAGTAAAAGGACAACCAAAAGTTGGGTTGAAACAAGATGATCCACTAGTCTAAAGAAATGTTAATTATCATCATTGGTGATACAATCATCACGAATGTGACAGTGTAATAAAATTGACAACTACGTTAACTTTATGCTATGTGACGTTTTTAGTCATAAATGGCAATATTCTAGTCTAAAACAAAATTGGTACAACTTACATGTCATAGGGCCTATCAGAACACTTCCACCTCCTTTTGGCCGAAGCATCATGGAAGATTCTGCATTCCTCCTTGGTTCTTAGACGAAACCTGCGTTCTTTCTTACACTTCGAGCAACGAATGAACTCGTCCCTGTGAAAGTTCCATTTGCGGCGAGAGCTGCATCCACCATTTGGAATGTTGGAGCCATGCTTGTAATATTTCAACAGACCACTCCTCCACAATGGGACTTTGACTCCGTTAGCCTTCACCCATATGTTTCTTTTCCACTTCTTGGGCCCTTCTCTTGATGAATGCTTCTCAAATTCTTCCAGGGTCAACCTTGCTGTGGCCACATTAGTGTTAATATCTAATATTTATTCTTCTAATTTTCATGAAAGTTATCTCTGGATTTATAGAATATGATTCGAATTTTATACCAAACGCACAATAATGCAGTATATCTACAAAAGGGTTGTTAATATCAAAGAGAGAAAAGGGTTTAAAGATAAAGGGTAATGCTGCACTTCTTGACAAATTGTCTAAAAATATAGGGGGGTTGTGATATTTAAATTTTAGCATTTTCCCAAAGGGTAATTCAATCTACTATGTTCAAAGGCTAAATAAATGTTGATGTTCAATAGAAAGTAGTCTTTTGATAGATACCCACATGCTATTATTGAGATTAATAGAGGAGAGGGGTCCTCTGCGTTTAAGTGAGCAACTGGTTTTCATATATTTAATTCAAAAACAACAATAAGTTGAATGACATTCTTAACCAAGTCCCAAATTATATGAATGTAAATATTAATTATAAAGAGAACAAATAGTTGTACACATGTCATAATACCGAGTATTAATATTACTCATATGTACTTATTTCCGTTACATACCAATATTAAAAAATTAAAACAAATATTACTGAACTAATTAAAAGCAAAATCAAGAAGAACAAATAAGATTAATAAAAGAAGAAGGAAAAAAAAAAGGAAATACAGAGTGGAAGTACTTGCCTTCATCACAATCTTCGGTGCAGTGGCAGGCAATGAGGAACTGGCCAGAGGTGAAGACCTTGAGCTTACCAATGAAGTCCCCAAGCCTCTTGCTGGTGCAGCCGCACGTGACTTCAATATAGTCAGTCCCACGCCGAAGCCCATCCATGTCCTTCAGCTTCTCATCAATCAACATTTCACTTGCTCCCCTAACCGTCCTTATTCTTCCTACTCCTACACACACGCTCACACATAAACACACACACACACACACTGATACACACACACACACACATAAATATATATATACAAACACATGAACGATCAGAAAAAGAAAAGAAACCCATTAAAATATATATCATGTAGATTTTAGTACAAGATTAAATTTTCATGTACGAACTACCTTAAGTGATGTTAACCATGTCTAGCTAGATGCTAAGCCAAATATACGGATATGTATATAAAGAAAGCTAAAGTATTGTCTTAAATGACAAGTAACACTAGACAATAAGCACATGTCGTTGTATCCAAAATATGGCAGAATGGAATAGACAAATGTGTGAGGTTTAGCTATACAAGGCTTTTTACTAAAAAGGGTTTGTGTACTTTTGCATGACAAGAAAAGGAAAACTACGTAATTCAAGGCAATTAATTAGGACTAAGGCATACGTTTTTTTCTTCGATGTTAGTTTAAAAAGTAACTTTTTCTCTTCATTAGTATATGTTTCATAGCTTTTGGAATGCACCATTTCAAATAGTAGAGTCCCCTTTTGGTGACTTTTCCTAGAAGATAATTGGTCTTAATTTCCTGATAATAATAACCCATTTTGGTTTTTATCCCCATGAACGGTTTTGTTTCTTTGTCATAATATGTATGTGAGATAAACGTGTGCAGCTTTGGATATGATCACGATGTCTATATACCAGATATGTATGCTTTTAATTTTCTTTAGCGTTTCGCTTGATATTTTCGGTTTCTAGCAACTTGATAGCTTGATAACCCATTAATTAATTGATTCCTGCTTCTGTTGATATTCTAATACTCCTAATCATAGCTATGTTTGGTAGGAGAGAAGTAACATAAGTAGGAGGGAGTGGTATATTATTGCTAGGGAGGCGAAAGAGAATAACTGATCTTCTCTTGTTGTGTTTGGTATATATGATTGGTATATATATATATATATATATAATAAGAAGAAAATGCTCAAATCTTTTTCTTCTATGGTAAAATGAAGAATTGGAAGGAATGAGAAGGTTTTATTTGTACAATTATCATTCTATTAATAGTTTTTATTTTTGTGATATGATATTATTAAGAGTAATTATGGAAATTTTGACCAAAATCTACTTGACTAGACATTTCTCTAGTTTAATCTCTCAAATGTGGCGGGATCATAGTTGGCTCAAACTACGGATTAGAAATCCATCATCTTACCTCTTCCCTTCTAAATAATCCTTCCAGACAATTATCGTATCCCAAATATATCAAATTAATATATAATTCTCCCACCTTTTTCCTTCCTACTATTCCCTTCTACTAAAGACGCTGATAGGTAATATATACCTATTCTTTTTCTTTAATTACTTCTTAATGAAAGTACTACACACCTATTTTTCTATCATTGTTTTCCGTTATAATTTATACTAACGGAAGTGATCTAGATCATAACCTCTCTTAAGGGCTTTTAAGTAGCTCTAGATTTAAGGCCAAGCTTTGATGCCTATTAAGTACTTTGCTCCATAAATGTAGAAAGGATACATATATGCATAAAATATATCAGATAGTGATTGCAATAAAAGAAGTGTTTCTTTCATGATTGTTTTAGTATACAAGGAAATCAGAACACAGCTCATGTTAAAATTGCAGATTCAATATTATTTACAGTTCAGTGTATTAATGCCATTTCTCTAGTTTGGGATCTTGTTTGGCTTAAATTGCAGGTTGAATTTGATTAGTTTCATTTCACTTGATCAATTCAGATTCTTCAAATATTCCTTGGGCTAATATAATGATTGGAGGAAAGTTTTAGCTAAGCTTAATCTAAGTTTTAGCTGTCTATCCCTGATACTCATGTTTTCAAGAAAACTAACAATTGTGCAGTAAGTTGTATGGTTTATAGTATATTGTGGAGTGATAAAGGATAGCATGGGGCTCCCCTTCCACAGATTTGAGAGATAGGTGTTTTGATTTCTACAACATATAAGTTTCTTCTCTTTTTTTTAGAACATTCCTCCCCTTGTGGAGGAGCAATATTCATTCAAAAATATACGTATAAATCAGTGTGTAACATTTTTTCAGTTTCATTTATTAAACATAATGTTTGTTCTTTTTTTTTTATTGGTGGAAAAGTGTTACTTGGTCATCATTGCCAAGAACAATACAATAGCACAAACAAATTTTATGTTCCAAAATTTAAATGTCCATTTAACATCCTACACGACAATCAATCTTCCTGCTTATCATAATTTCCACTGAAAGTACGTACATATTCTATGCAACTAATAGCATAATCTCTCTTACAATAATGAACTATCAAGAACTAGATGCAGCAATTCAATCTACATTATTCAATAAAAATTGGTTGATTATAATTTGAACATAACAAATTTCAGATACTGATGAAATGACATTGATATCATTTTGATTTTTTAACAAGCTGGATTCTACTCTGAAATACTATCTAAATCATATTTCAAGAAGTAGTCCATAAATAAATCAGAGATATATATAGACAGAATTAGATAAAAGATAAGGTCTTTCCTTTGAAAAATTTACTTCAAACTTGATTACTTATAAATCTTCTGTCCTCACAAAGACAACAATTTCAGATATACAAAATCACTGAGTAATAATTGAACAATACAACTCCATAAACGGTACATTAAAACCCAAAAAAAAAAAAAAAACATAACTAACCTCTGGCCATTTTCAGTAAATGTGTTAGGCTTCTTAGCTTAGTCTCTCCTTGACCTCACTTCTTTGGCTTTTTTCATAGGGTTTTCAGTTGTCTCACTTCATGAACAAAGATAAGAGGGAGGTCTTCTTATATAACAAGAACTTGACCACAGTTATAAAACAAATCACCCCAGGTTTGAAAAATTTACTGTCAATTAGCTAATATACAGACATTTATTAACTTCCCTTTAGCATGAAACCCAAGTGTAACAATAAAATAAATGGACAAACTATTGGTCTCGACTCGCCTCCATCGCGCTATCTCATGAACCGTCTACGTGGCTGATTAATGTTCATTAATCAAATCCTGTCCAAAGACACTTGTAATAATGAACAATGATTAATTAGCTTGATGTCAATCTTTATCGAATGAACGGTGATCGCTTATTGTTATTAATATTATTATGATATTATCGAATGCATACAACTAAAACCGAAATAAATTACATGCGAAAAAAAGAAAAAGGAAGAGTTCAAATAATCGTCATAGCCAACTTAGAAATTTGAACTAATATGTCAGGTACCAAATTGGAAAATGGACAATAAACAAATTATTTGGAACCAATTATCAAACACAAGAAAAAAGAAAAAAAGAAAAAAAGAAAACACATTGCAATGGCAACAAGCCTTGAAGTAGGGCGTAAACAAATTTGAGGTAATTAGGCTGTGTAGCAGTTTTCCTACAAAACTAATGCCTAGAACTGCCTCACCTTTTTTGCACAATTTAGAACAGACTTGTCCGGTAATTGATAGTTGTTAAGTTAAGATGGGAATGTGTGTGTTTGTACACCATGTTTTCTACTTTTCACGATTAAAATTCGAGGATTCTCGTTGCGCTAATCTCATGGGTTCAAGGTATAGTTATATATGTTAATGCTGCATATTTATGTTCAATATGTTGATATTTGAATTAAAGGGGAAAAAAAAAAAAAAGAAACTCAAATTTTAGTCAAACTTGACTTAAAAATTGGTTTCGATGTATTATGTAAACACCCGAAATAATTTTTGTTGAGTTTTCACTTTAATTTTGACAAAAGAATTGAGGAGTGTCTTCTTAATAAAAATAATAATAATAAAAAGAACGTCATTCCGAAATCTAGCATACCCAATAAGTTAATTTTTATTTATAAAAAAAAAAACACCCCCGAAAAGAAGACCATTGATAAAACTGGCGGGTTAGCAATGAGACCAGACATTTCACTTCTTCTTCCATCCGCCAAAAAAAAAAAAAACGGGGGGGGTGGGGGAAAAAGAAAGAAGAGACATCTTCTTCTTCCAGTCTTCATAATGCTTTGCTTGAACGTGTGGGGCTTATCCTGTGCTATACGTGGTTATCCTGCGCCCACCCTTAAAGCTTCAGTACCCACTTTCACTGTTCGTTCAAGCTCCCAAGTCTCACTCCCCAGCATCAATCATGAATGTCATCAATCCGGGAGCCCTTTTGTTCCTGAGGCCAGTATTTCTCTAATTTCGAATACCCAGAACTTTCTTTGCTTCTTTTTCTGTTTGTTTGCTCAGAAAGTTTGGGAATTTTTCACATTTTCGATCACTAGCTCATTTTTCTCTTGATAGTGAGTTGTAACTTGCTAAAGGGTCCTCATTTCTGTATGCAGGTTATTGAAGCAGTGGAGTCCTTATATTCAGAGTTTAGAGCAGTGGATGATTTGGTTGCACGCAATACTACCCGTGTCCTTAAAGCTTTTCGGAATGTTCGAGTTGGGTCTCATGTAAGTGAGTAGTTCATCTGGTTAAACCTGTGGTTAAGTCGAATGGTTAGGCTCATGCTTTGAGCCCATGAGGTTTGGATTTTGTAGGATTCAACGGGAGGACAAGTAGTAAAAAACGAAAAAATTGGTTAAGATTTGTTTGATTGGTATACATTTTTCTTAAGGCGAAGAAACGAATCTGTTATTATAATTTTTTTTAAAGAAAAAAAAAAAGGAAAAGAAAAGAAAATGTCTGTTACAACAACAGACTTGATTGGAAGAGGAGATTCTTTAGCTTGTATCCACTCCTAAGGCGAATTTAGTTAAACCATGATTTTGATTCTTCTGTACATTCCTTGGAGTGAAAAAAGAACTCATATATGCGTGGAAAATTTATGACAAGCAATTTTATGTGTATATTATGCCGCCTAAATGTGTAGAGGCAATATAATGTGTTCCATGAACTTAGTAATAATTAGTCTCATGTTGGTTTAATGTTGTTCATTAGTTCATGTGCTACTGTACCTCAATCTTCTTTTTAATTGTCTTAAGTCCAATAGATACCTTGACTTGGGAACTCTGATAGTGAAGCTCTAATTCTCATTTGAATCTGCATATTCTAGTCATGTAGCAGTATCGTTGAGTTAAAAGTTATTGGAAGTTAGAATTAATTCCGCCTGGTTTCTACTATGTTTCTGGTCATGGTAACTTCTTAAACCAGCACTTTACCGGATGTACTGGTTATGGTCACGATGAAGCCGGGGGACGTGAAGCACTTGACCAAGCATTTGCAGAAATTGTTGGGGCTGAATCTGCCATAGTTCGATCACAGGTCTGCCATAAGTGGTTTGCTTGTGTGTAGAGGAGTATTTACTATACTTAATTGCTCATCTTCTTTATGTCAGTTTTTCTCAGGAACTCATGCTATAACTTGTGCATTGTTTGCTTTCCTAAGGCCAGGGGATGAGGTGAGCTGTTGAAGTTTATATCCCAAGTAACTGGTTTTTTTTTTTTTTAATAGTTATCCCAAGTAACTCTTGCTGCTTTCTTTGTTATTATAATACAGCTAAGACTGAATTCTATGTCAGCTTTTGGCAGTTGCCGGTGCTCCTTATGACACCTTAGAGGAAGTTATTGGGAAAAGGGACTCTCATGGGATGGGATCCCTGAAAGATTTTGGAGTAAAATACCGAGAAGTTCCGGTTAGTTATAACTTCAGGAAACAATTTGAAAATTCCAGTTGTGCTTTATGAACTATTCTCATATTGATTAGTTTCAGCTTGCTGAGGATGGTGGACTTGACTGGGATAAACTTGTTAAGGCTTTGAAACCTGAAACAAAATGTGCACTCTTACAAAGATCCCGTGGTTATTCTTGGCGTCGGAGTTTAAGCGTACATGAGATAGGAAAAGCAATTAAGATAATCAAGGTAAGCTTCTTAGGACGGCCACTGCGAACTAGTTTATATTGTATTTGTTCCCGGTAACTGCTACAGTATCTTTATCACTTTTCCTGCCTGGATCACTTACCCTGTTTGTGTTTGACTCACATTAAGCAGATGCAGAATCCTAATTGCTTGGTCATGGTGGATAATTGTTATGGTGAATTTGTTGAAAGCATTGAGCCTCCACTTGTGGTATGTAACATAATTTTGCATCCCTTTCTCCCAGTTTTTGAAGAAGGATAGTAAAAGTGTTGTAAATCGTGTGTAGGGTGCAGATTTAATTGCTGGTAGTTTGATTAAAAATCCAGGTGGAACCATAGCACCATGTGGTGGATATGTCGCAGGGAAGGAGATGTGGGTGAAAGCAGCAGCAGCTCGTTTGTCTGCACCAGGGCTTGGAATAAATTGTGGCTCAACTCCTGGTGACATTATGCGGTCCTTTTTCCAGGGATTGTTTCTTTCACCTCAAATGGTTGGAGAGGCAATAAAGGTACCAGAATTTTCAGCGTCGTCATCCACATTTTACTTTTAGAACACCATTTGGTAGTGAATTTTTTGATTTGTCTTCTGTAAGCATAGGGAACCCTTCTAATAGCTGAAGTAATGGCATCAAGAGGGTATAAAGTAGAGCCTCTTCCTCGTGTTCCTCGTCATGATACAGTACAGGTTAGTTCCTTATTTTATATGCTATACGAATTGAAACTTCAAATGTTGTTAGCTGAGACTGTTAAGTCTGTCTTAACGATCAAGTTAGCTAATTCAGGGAAATGGTATTTTGTACGCACACATAAACTGGTACTTAATTTATTCTCCCTCCTTAAAGCTATAACACTAGTTTCTATAATTCCATCTCACTTTTTACTACTGTTAATACATACTTTTAGTTGGCAAGAAAGTCTCACTTGTTACGATACGTTTCAGGCTGTACAGCTCAGAAGTCGTGAGCGTCTCCTTGCTTTTTGTGAGGCTGTACAAAGAAGCTCTCCAGTAGGTTCATTCACTAAACCAGTGGCTGGTACAACTCCTGGATATGCCTCAGAGGTCTAGCCATATGCTTCTTTAAATTCAGTTTATGACCTGTTAAAGATAGATCTTTTGAAGATATCCCTCTAGGAATTTGTTTTCCTTTTTAGTCACCTTTTAAGTAAACATGTGACTTGTCACAGGTGATCTTTGCTGATGGAACATTTATTGATGGAAGTACAAGCGAGCTTTCATGTGATGGACCATTAAGAGAACCATATGCTGTATATTGCCAGGTATTCAAGGGTTCTCATTTTCATTGTTTTTTTTTGTCCCCAGAGCCTGAGCACATTCTTCAATCTAAAACAGAGTAGTTTTGAAGCTTTTAGTGCTATCCAATTATAGTTTATGTGGTTTGTTTTTCTCCGAACTGAATCCCAAGTCTTTGAACTTTCCAATGCAGGGTGGCACCCATTGGACTCAGTGGGGATTAGTTCTTGGAGAGGTTTTAAAATTAATATAACAGAAACCTGATATTTCAGAATGAAATGCTGCGATTTCCGTCAAGGAAGATCGTATATTTTAGAGTGTTGAAACAGCATGCCATAATTTCTTACAAGTCACGACACATAAGTGCAACAGATACAGGTGAAAAATTGTATATTCCTCCCTTAATCTTCTAATTCTATATTTCTATGTTGTGTCTTAGATTTTCTTGTCTGCAGTCAATGTGATATGATATAACTCATTTGGACTTGATTATCATCAAATATGTTCGTATTCTGACCAGTAATATGTTGAGTTGGTTGGTCTTAAATGTTTGATATGTTGAGTTGATTTTGTAAATGACGAGTTGAAGCCAAGCCTGCATTTGAACTTCAGTGACTTTTGGATATTGATTTTGTAAACTTGTTCTCTCTCTCTCTCTCTCTGGGGTAGATGTGATTTTTACAGTAATTTTGAACAGTGAGGGTTGAGATCTGATAGGAACGATCTTGATATATTTATCGTTATATCTGTGGAAGTAGATTTCTTTTTTCTCGTCTTTGTCTTTATCTTCAGTGCCTTCAGACTTCAAAGAGCTAAAGGAGGTTTTATTTTTTCGGTGGAATAAACGCCCCAAGAGGAAACATTATTAACATAAATGAAAAGTTACAGATATAGCAGACAAATCAACCATATTTATTAATAGAAAGGAAAACCCAAACTTAACCCAAGGAAAAACAGTTGGTGAATAAAGTATATGGTGATCCTCGAAGAGAGAAAGAGAGAACACAAAGTTATGATTTCTCCCTCGAAATATGGTTCTACCTAAAATTAGGATCGCTCTTAGTGCAATTTGAGCAAAAAATGCACACCGTTTACTCTTGGTAACTACATTAAGAGTGTTCGTGGTGTGGTTTGATTGAGATTTTACCTTCTCTTCAACACACCAAATTGCAAGTATGGTTCACAATTTATTACAAATACGGCGTAGGAAATGATTATCGGAAAAAGTAAAACCAGACCACAATTACGTCTGTGGTTTAGTAAAAAAAAAAGATAAGGTGAAGCTCAAGAAAATTCAACGATGGATTGAACATGGAAAAAAAAAAAATCTTTAAAAACGACAAAGATTACAAAAAAAAAAAAAAAAAAGAAAAGAAAAGTGATGAAATAAAAATTGTATCTGGTGTTTTAGCCTTAAATTCGATTGCTTGGCTATCTGAAAATTGTAGGGTTGATATTGCCAAACCTCAAACTTTGCTTAATGCTAATCTGCCTTCAGAGNTAAAAAAGAAAAATGGTTTTAAAAATAAATTTAAAAAAGAGAAAATGAAAAAAATAAATAAATAAAGATAAAAGATATAAAATGATAAAATTGTAAATAAGGTGATTTGAACCCACGTCTAAACTATAGTTTGGTGGAGTATTAATAGCGATTCTTCCTTGTTTCTTTGTCTGCTCATTGAACATATGCGCATCTTAGCCTATTTGATTTTCACATGATTTAATTATCCTGCTGAAATGCTAGTTTTTTAGTCACTCATGTATACATTGCTTTTGTGTTTTAAGATTGTGTAGCCAATACTCTAGTATGTCCTCTAGCTCAGACTCTAGACTAGCTTTTAGTTTTGTTTATTTTTATGTGACTTTGTAATTAATAAAGTTCTACGAGTCTTTATAAAATGGCAAAATTTTTTCTTAGGTCATTTGGAAAATTAATCATATAAGCCAGATCGTATTTTTGTCATTATTCTTAAAAAGTTCGTACTTTATATTATTTTTCTCTTTTTTATTTCTTTTTCATTAAAAGAACATATCAAAGTTATTGATAAAAAAAAATATAAACAAAAGAACAATATCAAAATTCCTTCTAGAGGAAAAAAAAAAAAAAAAAAAAAAACGTATCAAGATTTTTTATTAAAAAAAGATACAAACAAACATCAACTAAATAACCAGGTGTAATAAAATGTTGGCATGAGAAAAATGTCGTAGAAATAATTGATTGCCTTACCTTTGCGATTTAAACCGTAACCCGCGTGCACGCAAACGACGCCTTAGGAGAAGTCAGACTCAGAAGTAGATACAAGTTCGTTTCGAGTTCAAATTGTCGTTAGTTTTAAATGTCGTTCAAGCTATAAACGACAACGTTGAGAGAAAAAGCCCGATAACTTAAAAAGAATGCGGTGAGCGTGGATCGAACACGCGACCTTCAGATCTTCAGTCTGACGCTCTCCCAACTGAGCTATCCCCGCTTTGTTTGGGATTTGGAGTCATAATAATTTTATTAACTAGTTTCTACCAATTTGCAATTGGATACATCACTTCGTATTCTTCCATCTACCCGGGAATTGGGATACCTGAGCCATCAAGCCTATGATTTGTTATCCGTTCTGGGGTTCGATTCCTCAACGCTACTTGATGCATAAAAGGAGCCAACTTTTTTTTTNATTATTAATATTATTTTTCTCTTAGTTTCTAATATAAAAAAATGTATAAAAAAAAATTTCATTAATCAAAATGATACCTACCCATAAGTAAAAAAAAAAAAAATATCTATTGGATTGGCAACCTATATATATATATATATATGGATAGATGTACGTAGAGCATAATATTGAGGAAGCTTTACAAAATATATCAGCCTGTGTGGAAATGTTCTTCTTTTCTGCTTTAATTTGAGAAGTGAGCATATGACGTTGTGCCGTATAGAGATGATGTATATAGCACATCAACAAGAAAAATAAATGAGAAAGAAGACTGATTTTGGAGAAAAGATCAACGTGGTTGAGAATTTTCAATGTAGTGATAGATGTCAGCATAGCTCATTCATTGTTAAAAAAAAGAAAGAGAAAAATAGTAATAGACCTTGGTATACACTAAAATAACAAATGTATCAATCAACGTATTGTTACATGTCAGAATTGCTCATTCTCCATTGCTACGTACTGCTATAAGTGTGTATAATGGAAAGCAACCATGCATTTTAGCACATGAATGGAACATATGCTTTATCAATGTAATATCTTGATAAGAATGATTCTTTATTACCAAAGTAGTTCATGTGAGATTTTGCGTCATTGGAAGACGACACCATAGCTTTGGTCAGTAAGGTAAGGAGGTGACAATTAAATGTGCTGACTCTGAAAGTTCATGTGAAGAGTTTAGTGGAAGAGATCTTGTTTCCGGGGTTGGAGTCATCGTTTTCTATTTATTTTTAATTATTATTACTTTTCTTTTATTATTTATCATATTTTTATTGTACTAATTTGTTCATTTTCAAGTGGTGGTGGTTGTCAGTTTTTTTTTTCTGTTGCTTGTTTCTTTCAATTTAATTTCGTTTTAACCCTGTCATCGTTTTTCAAGTTGTGTCAATATTACAGAATATTGAATTTTTTTCGTGATTTTGTCGTTTCGAGGACTCCTTGTCATTTGCACAGCTCATGTCGTTTATAGTCCATTGTCATTTTAGCTAATGTCGTTTTGATAATGCTAATCATTTTCTAGCTATTGTCGGCTTTAATTATCTTTTTCTTTTCATTGTCAAAAATAAAAAATAAAAAAATTCATCCTTGCTTTTAAGATATTGTCGTTTTTATTTAGTTGTCGCTTCACCAGTTTATGTCATTTTTTTTGGACACTGTCGTTTTCTAGATATTTCATTGTGGTTCGTGTTTACTATCGTTTTAATGAATGTAAAAGGTACACGAACCGTAGCATCAAATGTGTCTTCTTTTTTTTAAATACTTTTTTTTCCTCATTTTCTTCTTTATTTGAGTGTAAAAAAAAAATATCATAAAGTTTAAGTATTCTGCAATTTAAATATTAAAATTTGGACTATAAAAAATAATACGTGAGATTAAAATTTTTAAAAATTATATTCTAAATTAACTTTTTAAATAATTTTAATTAGTAAATGACAATAATATCCTAAAAATTAAGAAAAATAAAAAAATTAATTCAGTTTTAATAGAAAATATTATTATTTTTTTATTATTAAAATTAATTAATAAGTCAATATATGGTATTAATTTTTAAAAATTCTTAACTTGAAAATAATATTTTACAGAATTTAAATTTTAGGATTTAAATTACAGAATACTCAAATTTTTATAATACACACTATATTTTTTACTCTTATTGTCTGAACATGATTTTTATTATCTAATTTAATATTTTAATTATATAACAAATCATAATAAAATATATGTGTTAAAAATATTAAAAAAAAAGTTAATATCAATAAGGTCTTAACTTATAACGTCAATAATGTCCTAATGTACAACTTTGTGAAATAGATAAAAGTAAATAGATTCTTTTAAGACAAGAGAGTTGACTTAAATAGTTTGAGTATCCATCGTTTAATATTTTAGTTTAAGATTCGAGTTATATCAAAAAAAAAAATGCGAAAATTTATTGTTGTTAATAAAATCGGAAGAAGATTGAATAATGATAAATATTTTCTGGTTATTATTAAGCTCACTTTAAATAGATTCAGTTGTAAAGACCAAAATGTCACTCGAATCACACGTGGCAGTCAACAACAGGATAACTCAGATGCATATCCAGTAAGAGAAAATGAAGGAAAAAGATTGATCTCGCTTGTCTCTGCCATAAATAGAAAAACACAGAAGGAAAAAAATCTTTATTAAGCCACCATGAACATGAAATCCTCCATAGATTATTCTAAGCCAGAATTATTATAGATTTTTTTCTATAAAGACCCATTTTTGCCATGACTATGGTTCTGCAAATCTCCATCAATTTCTCACCTTTCAAATGCACCACTTTGCATGGTGACATGTACAAAATACCCATTAATCTCAGAGCCACAAAAGTTGCTACTTTACATCAGAACAGGTTTAAATTGAGAGTTTATAAGGATAAGTGGTCTTGCTTTGGAGAAGAAAGGTGGGAAGATGGGATATTTCTGAAGAGGAAGAAGAGGGAGGTTTTGGTGAGGTTTAATGATGGTTTTGGATTTAATGGTGGTGGTGGAGGTGGTGGTGGAGGTGGGAGAGATGATGGTGCCACTGCCAGGCTTCTGGGTAATCTAGCTTTCGCTATTGGGTTGACTTATCTTTCAATGACTGGCCAGCTTGGTTGGCTATTGGATGCAATTGTTTCCATTTGGGTATTCTCTCTCTTTGCCTTTAAACTGTTTGAGTATTTGTCTGTGAATGATAATCTAATCCTGTATTTCTCTGTTTTGCTTCCATTTCTTTCTGGTCAAGTTGAGGCTTTTTTTTTTTTTTTTTTCCAGTACTAATAGTTGTCAGTACTTTGACATCTAGTATCTTCTTTTGTATTTTTTAACTCACTAATTGATACTTTTCTTTATTCAGCTTCTTGCAATTGTTATACCAATAGTTGGAGTTGGTGCTTTTCTCTGGTGGGCAGGACGGGATATAGTTCAGGACAGTGTAAGCCCCCCTTTCCTTTTTCTTTTTTTATTTTATTTTATTTATTTTATTATTGTTATTATTATTTGGCTGAGAAATTATACTTAGAGGTGAAAATAACTTTTATACATTCTTAATCATTATTGTCCTGCCTTACGGATTGTAATCGGTTTTCTATTTGGTATATTTGCAGTGCCCAAACTGCGGAAATGATTTTCAGATTTTCAAGTAAGGCTTGTTCAAACCTCTTATTCCTAATTTTCTAGACACAGTCAGAGTGGTTTTCCTCTACTTTCCATAGGATAAATGTACAAATATATACTTGATGAGAATATCCCATTGGTTGATTTGTAATGCACCCTGTTGCAGATCAACTATGAACAATGAATTGCAGCTGTGCCCTTTCTGCAGTCAACCTTTCTCTGGTAAGAGCTCATTCTTGACTATTTCTGCTTCTTCACAATCCAAAGTTCTAGTTCAACACTCCTTTTATTAGACATACTTTGGACACTTTTAATATCGGGACCTTGCTAGTTATCAGAAAGGTTCCCTTATGTCTCTGCGCTATCTTTGCCCAAATCCACAATTATCTCTATTCCATCCATTATCTTAGTCGACGAGATTAAGTTATCTAAACATTAAGTTTGTTTATCCATTTTATTAATGTTTATCCATTTTAAATGGAAAATTGAGTCAGCATTCTTCTCATGTGTTGTCGTTTGCCCTATTTCAGTTGTAGATAATAAGTTTGTAAGGGAGTCTGTGAAGTTCTCCAACCAGTCTACAACGTTTGGAGAGGCATTCAGTGGCTTCTCCCGTTCTAAAAAGGGTAATCGTACTGAAATTCATTTTTCACACATTTATATAATTATTTTATCTTATTTTTCTATTCAAGTCTTCATTTAGAATTTCTCACCATGTAGTAGTGAGAATGTGAACGCAAAGATATGAGCCCCTGACTGATATATTTAAGCATATTCGCTTGTTCTGAATTGCATAGATAAATTTTTCCAATATTACAGGAGAAAAGAATTCTTCTAATGCAGTTGTTGATGTAGAAGCAGAAATAAAAGACGCAGACTGAGACTGTTTGCTCTAACCAACTGGTATGTTGTAAATGCCATTGAATAATGTATACATGCATAAACAACCTATCATAGTTTTAGTTAGCATTCTTGACGGAATGGTAGTAGTGCTTTTCTACGTTTTCAAAATCTTATAACTGAAATTTTAGGAAGAAAGTCATTTTCTTCGTATGTATCCCTGATAGTGGCATATGGATTATGGAATTTGGGGTACACTAACGTTAATTTGTTGGAATTTCAGAAGTGGTTTTGTTTTATACTTCTGTGAGTATTCAAAATTAAAAACGACAATATCAGATGCAAACTAGTTATGGAATCATTTGATTGTATGTACTTAATTGCATTAAAGATTTCCAAAATTAGAATTTCTGTCCGTTTTAACGTAAGTAGTGATTAATGATTTGTTTTTTCCCCAGCCATTGAAAAGGTTCCTAGTCCGAGCTAAAGATACATCCTTGAATATTCCATGTCTAGATAATCGTTCTCTCATGTAGATATGTAAATTCGAAGTGGAGATACCCTCAGTGGACAAGCCCATTGAGCCATACAATTATGGTTTCGAGTTCACATTTAAGCGAAAAGAAGTTTGATGAGAGAGAAAATTCCTGTGCCATACCTCATAAATCCCTTATATATGTTTGTCGATTGAGATGGTTCTTAGTTGTAAAGTCTCCCCAGATGTTGTATTCTATTGTATTTATAATTTTGAGCTCTTGGGGGTGTGGATATGTCGTTAGTATAAAATTGTTTTAAAGGGTTTCTCATTTACATGACAACTAGCAGTTTGCCTATGAAGCAAATTTTGTTTAATCTCTGACCGTGATTTTCCTTTTTCTAATTTTAAACCGGATCTCCCTCCTGTTGAATCTTACAATACAATCTTTGGAAGGCAAGAAACTCTTAACAAATTACTAAGATGGGACAAGTAGGTCCCATCGAGGAATCGAATCCTCGACCATGATTACCAGGTCCTTTGGCTTTTTGCCAAGTAAGGATTTTGAAGCCATCAAGTCCTCAACCATTGAAATTTAAGATTTACGGCGAGCGAGTATTAAAGATTGAACAAGAAGATTAAAAGAGTGCATGAACTGTTGTAAGAGAGAACTGAGGAAACCCATCATTCTAACTTACTCATTTACAAGTAGAGCTATTCTTTATTCAAAGCTATGAGTTGGTTTAACATGGAACAACATTCTTCCAAAAGTTGTGAGCCAAATACTTGCTCCAACGGGAACTGCCTCAGAACTAGTGCGATGGTTCTCCGGCTTTCTGCAGTGAAAAGAGGCGAATCAGTGCTAGGAGAGGGAAAAAAAAAAAAGGATTTTTCATGCTCTTAGGACTTGTTTGACGATATTTGCATTTTCTGTCTTTTGTTTTCAAATATGAAATATGTTATGAAAACTTTCTCAAACAACATGTTAGAAGATCACCCTTTTATCAAATTTTCGAAGCAACGATACGCATAATTCAGATCCGACAATGTTTAACACGAAGATATCGAGGAACAGTGCAACAGAACTTGAGGAAGAAACATGTCAATCCAACCGCAGGGGTAATTGATTCTAACAAAACAAACACTCTAGAATAAAAGTTTTTCTTGTAAAGCTATCAACATGGCATGAGCACTTATTTTTTTGTTTTTTTTTAAGAAAAAAGTAAAAGTTTAACTAATAATTTTCATTTACTATAAATTAAAAAAAAAATACCTACTACTACTTAATTTTTATCTTATCCCATTAGGATAATAGGCTTTCATACTTATTCCGGTGTGATTCGAGATATTAAATAGTGAGTATTTTTATCACTTGAACCAACCCACTTTGTTAAAAATTACAAGCACCAGCAGCTACTTATATTTATTTCTAACAAAGAAAAAAAAATCAAAATATAAATAAAAACCTACCTCATCCTTATTGTCCTTTTTGTGTCCACTAAAATACTTGTACCCACCATAGACGAGTAACCCCCATCCAGTTAAAGACACTATCACAAACTGCAAATGAATAAACCTCAATTCAGCTAGTCATCACTTTTAAATCAATGGAAAGTACCAAACATTAGGACAAATTATTTAGAATAAATAACTTGACTTATACAATATTCTTAGGTCACGGATAACGAGTAGATATAAAGAAAAATACATTAAATATTAAAAATTGCGTCAATCTATTAATAATTAATTATAATTTAAGAAAGCTAGGTAAAATTTATTAAATATTTTAATAAGTAGAATCATCCAAACCGCGTGTTGGCACCGTTAATGCCCATAATATTACTCTATTACGATACTACACAAGTCAAGTTATTCTTTTCTAGATAATTGTTAAGATGTGTAGATGACTCATATCCCAGAATCTTGCATGGAAAACCTGAGTACGAAAATGTAGCCCCTAAACTCAATTCTAATTTTCTCTTTTTAACTAACTAGTTTTGGTCTACAATCCTACAAAATCCAAATACAAGATAACACAATAACCAAGATTTTAGTAACTTAAGATTATAATCAAGAAGCAACAACCACATCTTGATCAAGTATCTAACAATAACAAGTATGCATTTTTTTTACCTTCCCTTAAAATACGTCATGATTAAGTTAAAAAAAAAAAAATTAAGGATTCATACTAGCATCCATGACATAGAGACTTTCGTATTAATATGAATTTATTTCCTTTTTTCGATTAAAAAAAAATCAAAATAATAATTTTAAAAAAAAAAAAAGAACAAAAGTTTTTTACCTGTTCTTGTTTCCATCTGGATGGGTGGAGAGGGTCCTGCCAAAAGTTCACCTTTGGAGGTCCATGGTGGTCTGCAATACATTCAATTAATCAAACTGAAGTAATTTTGAAATATTAAATCAAAACAATAATATATTTATATGAATTCATGTAATTCATATATTACCGCCGCTGGCGGCGAGACCGCGCCGATGGACAAGGGAAGCGGCTTGAACTGTTGAAGCCGACTTAGGAGTGGAGAGCCGAGCCATACTCGCCGCTTGACGAGCTGCCGCCGTCCACGCTGCCATGGTTCGGTGATGAGAGAGAGAGAGAGAGAGTGTGTGCAAGTGTAAGTGTAACGTGTTTGTTTAGGTGGATGCTGAGAGAAAGCTCCTACAAGTGAAGTGATGAGACAGCTAAAAAGGAAGGAGCACAGAGGTGTTTAGAAACCAAATATTTCCAGAACATTTTATTACTTTCTGGAATTATGAAAGGACAAACGACGTCGTTTTAAGTGGCCCCCGAAATCTATCGGCTTTGTTTTGGGGCTAAGAAAGATGGGTCATCTATAGGGCCTATCAACATGTGAGAGGCCGAAGTAGATACGGAACCTTTCCATATTTATTATATAAATAATAGTAATTTTGACTAAAATGATTTTTAACATTGATTCGAAAAATAATTTTTCTAATAGTATTTTAGTCGAATAATTTTTCTAATAGTATTTTAGTATTTTGTAACCTTGTATAACAAAGAGTTACATAATTTGTGACTATTAATTAGTCTTAGAAAAATCATAATTTTATAGTCACAAATTATATAAATTTTTTTAGTACGATTTGTGACACTAGAAATATCACTTTTTCAAAAGATTACTAAAATAAATTAATTTGGAAAATCATTTTGTTCCAAATTAGTTCTGTCAAGTCAATTTTCTTATTTATGGTAATGCCTATGATTTGCGACGCGTTTAGTTTTAATTGTATGATTGATGTTGATAGTTTGTAGTGGGAGTGAAAGTATTGCCGGTGATCCCTATGAGAACACTATTATAAGGTATGTTTATGTGTATATTAGAGATGTTGTGCAACTTTGAACTAAAAAGTTCAAATTGAAATTAGAGATAGTTTTGTACTTATGGTCCTACAATAGTGATGAAACGAACAATAAATCTCGTTCAAATAAGAATAAAGGGAACACGGTGATAAATTAAAATTAAAGAAAAGCTACAAAGTACAAAACCTCTAAACATTGTGCAAAATGAACTTAAAAACCAGTGTTGGTGGTATATTCCATAGTAGATATCTTATTTGGAGCCTTTGTTTCTATTTGTTCAAAAACCTTAAAATGATATTGACTAGTGGAAGGACTGTGGATGACTATTGGAACAATGATCGATAAAGACAAACCAGAAATTAGGCAATGGTTGAGGGGCGTAAGGACAATTTTTAAACAATTTATCTTTTATTGAAAAAAAAAAAACAAAAAACAAAGTGAACTTAGCTACAAGTATTATGCATCTATTCAGACAATTAACTCCAGATAAGCTATGCGTAAAAAAATATTTAAAAAAAGGAAGAAAAAAGGAATCACTTGAATATTATTTAGAGCAACAAATTACTATACCAATTACCAATTCGAAATATATATCTAGGAAAAAAAGAGAAATCTTTAAGGCATTTATTTTATTTTTTTTTTTACAAAAGAGGAAAAAAAAATAATGACCACTATTTACAATATTTAAAAAAAAAAATAAAACTTAACTAATGAAAACTATTTATTACAAATTTAAAAAGAAAATATCACATACATACTAAGGTTTGAATCTCTAATCCCTAAACTTATACATATATCCCTAAAATTTTGAACCAACTATGCATATATATAAATATATATATATATATATATATATATATAAAACGTATAATTTAATTATAACAAATTGTGATTTTCTTTGCTAAAAGGGGCAGAAAAACCAAAAAAAAACAAAAACAATTGCCAAGCATACAATCCTCTACAGTCGTCCCACGGTGAATTACATCAGTTTCCTTCTCTTGATCAGCCTCAAAGTCCGGGCTGCAATTAAGGAACAAGCCTCTCAACTTTAACTTTCGTAGCATCACAACGAACTCCTCCAATATCAGGAACGAATTTTAATTATTTTTTTATAGAATTTAATTATCAAATTCTTACATTTTTCATTGATGTGTTTAATTTAATTTCTCTTGATATGAATAAAATATATTTTTATGCTTTAGTGTAGGATCGTGATTTCATTAATTAATTGCTTTAATATGAATTAAACTTTATTGGAATTAAAATTAGTGAGAATTATCCCTTCAGGAAAAAAAAATGTGAGAATTAGAATATTAGGATTTTAGGAGTATATTGATAGAATATGATTGAGAAATGAAAACTAAATAATATTAAATGTTTGATTTAGTAGATAAAAAAAAGATTAGCCACAATTTAATTATTAAGTGATTTTCTATGAGAATTATCCCTTAAAAAAAATGAGAATTAGACTATAAGGATTTTAGGAGTATATTGACAGAATATGATTAAGAAATGAAAACTAAATAATATTAAATGTTTAATTTAGCAGATAATAAAAAGGTTAGCCGCAATTTAATTATTAAATGATTTTCTATATTTAGATAAACATTAAATGCTATAGATTTTTGGGCAAAGTGTTTGATTTATTGTAGCCATCATATCACAGTTAAACGGTTTAAAATCAAATTACCTCTATCAATGGGTAAATATTATAGTAACATTGAATAGCCACCTATATACGATATATATATATATATATATATATATATATATATATATATATATATATATATATTTATATTTTTCCAAAACTACCCTGTGTTTAATTCTTCAATTTCAAATGGTCCGAGTTGCAGAACTCTTAAAACAGAATTCGAACGAGATATTTATATATGTTTAAGAAATTGTTTTTATACGATGTATTTTAACATTTTATTTAAATTATATATTATATTTTGATTATTATCAATACTGACCTTCAGATTTGAAATATGTTGTAAAATTTATACTCTAATACTAATTTAGAATAAATAATTTATCAAAATATTTTTTAAAAATTAAAAATAAACTATATGAATTTATACGAGAATAAATTTATTAAATCATCTTAGTAAATTAACTGCTCTAAATTAATGTGAGAGTATAAATTTGTAACAGATTTTAAATATAAGGGTCAATGTTGATATTAACCAAAGTATAATGTATAAATTGAACACAAAGTATCAAAATATAAAGTATAAAAATAATACTATCCATATGTATAAATAGAGAGAAGTCAGAAAGAAAGGGACTGCAAAAATAAATAGTTCTAAGTTCTCAGTATCTAATCAATTAGAGATATAATATAATTAAGTTTCTGTACAAATGGGATTATCTTTGTTTGATATGTTTTAACTTCTGTAAGATTAAAATATCATTTAAACGTATGAGTAATGATTGAGATATATGCACAAAAGTCAGACTCAATGATGTGATATATATATATATATTTACCAATCATATCTATATATTTACCAATCATATATATTTATATAGTGGGATATATAGTGTGGTCTCACCTTTAGAAGATATGGGTGAATGAAATGTAAGAAATTTTTTTTGTGGTCCATAATTCATATTTAAGAAGTCTCATTTATTTTAGGAATATCAAAATTATGGTATAATAAATATACTAAGTTCTAATAGCCAATTAGTCAAATATAGAGAATTAATAAGTTTCTTTATAATTACACACTTTTATAATTACACACTTTGAGAAAAAGTATGTAAATGACATATTCAGGACGCTGGCCATTTCTCTAGCTATAAAAGAGCATCAAAACCCGTCATATTAATACCTGCTTAAAAAAATTAAGAGAGGCTAAAAGAGAGAAATATAGTTTCTGAAACTAGAGAATTTCTAGTATTTATTGTCTTGCGCATTGAAGATTTTGTCATAGAACAACGTACACAATATTTCCTAATTATTGTTATTGTGAAAATTATAAAGTTCTAAGATCTTGTTATTATTGATGGTGCAAATTAGAGTTTTGCATATTATAACTTTCTTATATGAAAAGCATGCCACATCATTGTGTACAATTTTGTGTGTAAATTATGTGTGCCCCTAGTATCACTCTTTAACGTATTTTAGGTAAATACTACGATTGATCATCTATTCTCATAAAAGGCAAAAGTGTTCATTCTCTTTTTTAAAATAGGAAAAAAAATATATCATATCAATCCTTTTGGAACTTAAACCATAAAATGTCTAAAATACCTTCACATATATTTCCAAAATCTATTCCCAAATGTTCTCATATCTATGTTTTTCAAAAAAAATAAAACACTTTTTATTAGATTATAAAAAAATCTTGATAATTGTTGTTAGTGATTTTTAAAATATTTTTTGTACTTAAAAAAATTAAAAAAATTTGTTTGGATATCAATATGTAAGGGTATTATTGTCATTTAAGAAAGATTTTAGTCAAAAAGTTGACCATAAAAAAAAGAGGAGGATTTTTTTTTTCTTATTTTATAAAGGCTTTTTTTAATATAAAAACCTTTCTTGAACTCGGAATAATTTAGTAAAATTAACTTTGAACTCAATTTTTTGGAGCAAATCTATAAAATCTAATAATATTAGTTCTGTTAGAAAAAAAAATGTGTTTCTATAATTTTTTTATGGTTAAGTCCCAAATTTTTATTTGTGATTTTTAGGTCCTTATTCTTATATTTTTATTTCACGTTAATCCTTTTTAGTCTTCTTAGTCCAAAACTATCGTTTATTAGTACTTGTCTAAAAGATGCTCATCTAAGCAGGAGTGAAATTGAAACAAAGAGAAATTATTATTATTTTAAAAAAAAAGAGTTGGGTTATCATTTCATTCAAGACAGAGGTAAAAAATTAGAAAATTTTATATGATTCCAATATGAATCTACTTTATTACAAATATTTACAGATCTAGAAGAGAGATATATGAATACTTGGACTAAATTAGATTTATAATGGAATCATATAAAATTTTGGCAATATATGTCTCATAAAATTAAAACGATAAAACATAAAATTGGCAATATATATCCTATAAAATTAGTAATATATTCATATATCTATCTTTTAGATATATGAATATTCCTAAAATAGATTCATATTGGAATCATATAAAATTTTCTAATTTTTTACCTCTTTCTTGAACGAAAATGACAATTTAATACTTTTTTTAAAATAATAATTTATCTTTGAAATGAACACATTTTGGGCAAGTTCTAATTAATGGTAATATTGGACAGAAAATATTAAAAGGGATTAACAAAAAATAAAAGATCTAAGAATGAGAACTTAAAAGCCACAAATAAAAGAATGAGGACTTAATTGTAAAAAAAAATTAACAGAAACACATTTCTTTCTAACAGTTGTAATATTAGGGAATTTTATAGAGTTTTACTCCAAAAAATTGAGTTTAAGATTAATGTTACTAAATTGTTTCGAGTTCAAAGGTTTTTGCATTAAAAAACATTTTAGAATATAGAAATAATACTTTTGGATTTGAATAATGAAGCATTCGGATCATAAATAAATTTGAATAACGAAAATGTTAGTTTAAATTATCAAAAGCTTCATTTACACTCATAGAAGATATCCAAGTTGCTTATCATTATCGACATGTCAGCTTGTATATTTTCTTGTAATGTCCACTGCTACAAAAATGGGCTAACATGTCACTTAATTCCACACCGCTTTTTAAGTTGGTGCGGCGTGGAAAAAATTGGCCTTATAACGTCACTATATATGTGACGAAAAAGCCCAAATGACCTATTACGTCACGTGAGAAGCGACAGGTTTGGGCCCATTTTTTTTGGCTTTTACGTCGCTTTTGGACCCATTTTTTTTTTTTGCTCTCATGTCGCTTTAGAAGGGGTTAAGTAGATAATTACCATTATTTTTAAATATTTAACTAAATTTACCACTATTATTAGATTCTACCACGTTTAGAAGGGAATTAGTCAAAAATCTATCATGAATTCATTAAGAATCTGTCAAGAATTCATCAAAATTATCAATAATAAGTCAAAAATTCATCAAGAACTCATCAAAATTGCTGCCAATATCAAGAATTCATCAAGAATCTATTAAAAATTTATCAAGAAACTATCAATATTACCACTAACATTAAGAATTTTTCAAAAATTCGTCAAAATCATGAGGAATTCATCAAAAATTCTTTTAAAAAAAATAATACGACGATATATTTAATTAATGAAGAAAAAAAAAGTAATATAGTGCTAATTTTTTCCTTTAGAAGCGATGGGGCCCAAGCCTTATCACGTCGTCTAACGCTCAACGTGATACTACTATGACGTCGCACAGGGCACGACGTGGAATCTGAATGACGTGAAATGTCGTTTAATTAGGGTCTAAAGAACATATCGTTCTTCGTGTCTCTCTCTTTTTCTCTCTCTCACGCTCTAAACAAAGCCGTCTCCCCCTTTTAGTCACCACCTTGCATTTTCACCATTTATTCTGGCATTTGAAGGTAATTTAAGCCGTTTTAAGTCAATTGTTTCACGGAATTCTCATTTCTTGGAGTGGGTTCTTGTTTAACTGGTTTTTATTAAAAACAATTGTAGTTTGATATTAGGTTTAAGATTTTGGCCATTGTGAGTTAGTTTTTCGCTAATGTGAACATATTTTTTTTGTATATTTCCTTTTTCGCTAAAGAATGTGTTTAAAATGGTTGTAAGTTATTTGAAACTAACTAGTTTTGTGATATTTTTTTTTGATATTTTTTTATTTCGGATTTTTATTAATGGGATTATTTTCCGGATTTTTAGTAATTTTGCTTTTGAAAGTGTCGAAATTGGTAGTAATTTCACTATAAGTAACTAGTTTTGTGATTTTTTTGGCTTTTTTAATTTCAGAATTTATTTTATTTTATTTTTATTTTTTATTTTTCGATCTTCTCTCTTCTCTCACTAATTTTGTTTGTTGTTTTTAATTTTCTTTTTTTTTTTGGGTGAAAAATATGTAGAAATGACGCCTTTTGAGAAGAGAAATTAGGTTAAATATGCATCATAAGAGGTATATTTTGGCACATATACTTCCCTCAATAAAACTCTGAAAAATATGCATATACCCACTTGAAATGTCACTTCTACCCTTAATAATTGGTTTATAATGTATATGTTGCTCTTCTCCTCTTTAACCAAACTGTAGCTCCTTATTCCTCCCTCTATATCCTCACAATCTTTCCTATAATCTCATCTTGAATTTATCACACTGTCTAAGGAGCTGAAATTCTAAGAGCAGAAAAGAAGAAAAGGATAAAAATTGAAAAAACAGAAAAAAGATATGGCAGTAAGACGGAGGACGGAAATCCGCGAAATGGGTATGTAATTTATATGTTCAAATGTTATGGGTACTGTTTGAAATGGTTTTTAACTGAGTTTCGATATGTTACGAGCATAATTTATACATTAAAAGTTGTTTTCTGGGTCTGGGATTATCTGCAAAAGTCTGGATTTCTCAAAAAATAAGACTGCCTCAGTATAAGCATCGAATTTTTGATGTAATTTCGACCATATTTCAATGAAGTCTGAGATGTAAGAATTTCGTCGACTATATTTCGATTATAATTCGATGGTAGTTGAATTTTCGACCTATTTTCGATGACTATTCGATGGTAGTCGAATTTTCGACCTATTTTCGATGACTATTTCGATTATTTTTTTCGATGACTATTTCGATTATTTTTTCGATCAATTTTGATAT
>JXTB01000347.1:329969-397822 GCA_002914805.1 Parasponia andersonii | reverse complement strand
TATCCCCAATGAAAAACTGCAACTCCGCCGGATTTTTGGATTTCACCTTCCTCAACAGTAGTTGGTGTATAAGTACTCCTGATGCTTGCATTGGAAGAGCAAGAAAAAACTGCTTAAACGACACTGCTTTGCCTTCTCTAACAAATCATACTTCTCAAATCTCTCCTTAATCTTTGACATCACCGTTGTTTCTTTTATAGTGACCCTTCTAGGAAAGTGTTCTCCAAAAGGTACAAGGTGCTTTGACTTTTGGTTCGGTATAAGAGGAACAAAGCAATTTAGACAAAATTTTTATAAATTTAACATATATCAAAAATATCTAAATTACGTCGAAATATAGTTGAAATGCATCGAAATAGGTCGAAAAGTGATCGAAATTTCGGCCATTTTGATTTCGATGAGATTTCGATTATCATCGAAAAATCTTATAGAAACTATCTCAAATGAGAACAAATAGCCAGGAGGTGGAAATTCTACATCGAAAATCATCGAAAAACAGAGCACGTCGAAATGGAATCGAAAATTAATCAAAAACAATCGAAAAAAGATTAATTACTAGCTACTAGAAAAGGTCATCGAACTGTCATCGAAAAACACTCGAACTAATATCGAAAATTTAGAGCAGCTTTATTTTCTAAAATGTCATCGAAAATGTATCGAAATTTCAGCACTATTCATCGAAACCTCATCGAAATAAAATCGAAACACAGTCAAAATAACATGAAAAGTTTATTTTACCTATTTTAAAATATAATCGAAAAGGTATCGAAATTTCGACTCTGTAAATCGAAACACAGTCGAAATATCATCGAAAACACGTCGAAATATCATCGAATTGTCATTGAAAAATAGTCAAACTAACATCGAAAATTTAGAGTAGCCTTATTTTCTATTTTAAAATGTCATCGAAAATATATCGAAATTTCAGTACTATTCATCGAAACCTCATCGAAATAAAATCGAAACACAGTCGAAATAACATGAAAAGTTTATTTTACCTATTTTAAAATATCATTGAAAAGGTATCGAAATTTCGACTCTGTAAATCGAAACACAGTCGAAATACCATCGAAATATTATCGAAAACACGTCGAATATCATCGAACTCTCATCGAAAAACAGTCGAACTAACATCGAAAATTTAGAGCAGCCTTATTTTCTATTTTAAAATGTCATCGAAAATGTATCGAAATTTCAGCACTATTCATTAAAATCTCATCGAAATAAAATCGAAACACAGTCAAAATAACATCGAAAGTTTATTTTACCTATTTTAAAATATCATCAAAAAGGTATCGAAATTTCGACTCTGTAAATCGAAACACAGTCGAAATACCATCGAAAACACATCGAAATACCATCGAATATCATCGAACTGCACGTGATTTTACAGTACTATTTTCAGCCATACTCATCGAAATATGATCGAAAATTTAGACTAGTTAATCGAAAATGCATCGAAAAAATGTTGGAATGAAGTCAAAAAATTTTAAATCGTCTTCTACTACAAATGCCTTAAATTCAAAAAAAATAAAACCCTCAAATCATATTTTGCTTACATTCTTTTGGGACTCATTTTTCTCAACGTAATCCTAAATAGTGAGAGAGATTTACGATAGACTGTACGACGAGTTTTCGTCTTCCTCGGTTAACGACACGATGGGCTCTTGACTCTTCAGAGAAAGAGAAGAAAGAGAGAGTTGGAGAGAGAGAGAAATGAGGAGTTTATGAGGGAAGAGACATATTTTCTCTTAAGTATTAGTCAGGGTATTTTCGTCCGCAAATATATTTTTTAACTTGTGCATGGGGCCAAAATAAGGGTATTAAGTAGCATATTTAACCTAATTTTTCTTCGAGAAATTTTCTCCGAGAATTTATGTGCAAGAGCTCCTTTTCTGAGAAATTTTGCGTTGTACTTTTCTTTTTCCAACGAGAAAATTTTCGAGAAAGAGAGCCAAGTGTAAGTTCTCTCTTTTGATCTGTTCTTCGCTTCATTTTTCCATTTTCTAGGTTTTTGGCTTTTGTTTGTATTTTGATTTTTTGGCTATGAAATTTTTTAGGTTTGGATTTTGGCTACGAATCTATATGAGTTTTGAAATTTAAAGGCTAATAATTTGTGTAGCTATGAATCTGTAATGAGTAATTTACAGTTATTGTGTAAAGAGTTGTTTGGATTTCGATTTTTTAGGCTTAATCCATTACATATGGCATTTTTGAGACTGGATTAAGAGTTCCCATTTATAGTCATTGTCTAATTCCAATAAGAAAGAGGATGTTTTCTGGGTTACACAACGGAGGAGTGTGCCAATAGCCTTCAAACTTTTTACAGGTAATATTGTATGTTTGTTTATCTTTTTTGGCTTATTAGTGTTCTGTCCTTTTTACAGGTAATTCCAATAATATTCTGTGTTTACATAAGAGCCATTGTTGCTTATTGTATTGGGTTTATGTTTCCATGTCGATTTTCCATTTTAGGGCAATCCACAGGTCCATGCTTAACTCCTTTCTTTTTTAATATTTTGTCCATGTTTGGGCATATGGTTCTGCTAAATTTCTTAGGGGTTGCTGGATAGCTTCTTGGGGTGTATACATCCTCCTTTCTGATTTGATTTTCAGTTTATTAAGTCATAGAATTGTAGTAGACAATTAGATTATGATGAAAGAAAGATGATTTGTTCTGAGTTCAGGTGCCATTTGTTAAATAGTGGTGCTATATTGATCTCAAT
Organism: Parasponia andersonii; assembly: GCA_002914805.1. NCBI lineage: Eukaryota > Viridiplantae > Streptophyta > Magnoliopsida > Rosales > Cannabaceae > Trema > Trema andersonii. The sequence continues at coordinate 395,096 of JXTB01000347.1, read as the reverse complement.
GGGCCATGTTTATCAGGTGAAAGGAGAAAAGCTTTCTCTGATCTATAAAACAAATGAGGGTATGGAATAGGCAATTCTTTTCTCCTTGGATGTTCTATTAGATAAAAAAGACATCTAAGATTAACCTTTTGCATAACTAGAAATCTTGAGAAAATATCTTTCAGTTCTTTGTTTCACTAAAAGAAATGACATAGAAAACGTAATTTTAAAATGATTACTAGTAACAGTTCAATTTCAATGAAATAGACTTTGAAAGATCATAGGTGATCGCTTTAAGGGAACTATAATTGGGAAAACGAAGAGCACTTTGTCTAAGTATCATCTTCAAGATTCCTTATCTAAGGGATAAAGCCAAGTCCTTGTGTCTTTTATGTCTTTTAAAATCAAGAGTAAGCTGGAGTATTTAATCTTATGTTTTCTTTTTCATTGTTCTTGCTGATTTTTTAGAAGTAAAAAATTATATGTAGAGCACTTCATTATATTCTCAACATCATTGGAGCATGTCACGAGGACACAAAGCCTCAAAATCTACTGGTATATGTTATAATTTGTGCCACGTCCCCTGCTGATTTTAAATGGTAAGAACTCCTTTCTTGAGCTTCAACTAACAATAACACACATCAGTCATGCTTCTGCATTATGGATTGATCTCCTTTCTCAATGCCTAGAAAACAATTTTGTACACAGCAAACTACCACAATACAACCCAAATACCTAAGTTCAGTTCCAGATTTATAACAGTAAAGACTGTCACTGTAATACTTACAGATTGTAATGTACAGGGGATATTCTTATGTTATTTTTTTAACTTTTCATATTTTCTAGTACGGTTTGAAAATATATTTTATTCGGATGGATTTGAGACTAAAAGTTCATATGATAGATATGGTCATTCTGGGGTTACGTTGACAGCACATATGTTTGCTTCTCCGTTAATGGGCTTATAGAAAGATTCCTTATTTTTGTCTCCCCGTATGTTTTACATAAATTTTTAACTCAAGTAATATTCTTTCAATAACTCACTAGACAATTCAGAATAACTAGGACCATCCCACCAAAAAAGAAAAGGGCAGTACTTTCTGTCAACACCTTTTTTATTTTTTAATCTTTGAACTTATGATACGTTGTAAAGAGCATTATATTTGAGAATTTGATTTTTTTTTTTTCAATGTTTAATATGCCTTGTCTTTGAAAATATCACAAGTTTTAAAGAGAATGTAGCTAACCTTTAGTTGGGTTTTCCTTTTACAAGACTTTATGCCTAAAGTTTGCTAATTCATTAGTCTAGTTTTGCGATGTATTAATAGGTGTGGTAATAGTTGGAAGATGGAAGCATGGATATGAGGCATCTAAAGTGGCTACTGCATAAGGTGTCATTACGTTAGACTGAGAAATGGAATCTGATGTTTTGATGCCTTTGGATTACATAATCCAACTTCTTTAAATGACCAAGATGATAAGATTCATTATGAGCATGTAGGAATGTTAATCAGTATTTTGTGATTCATTTTCTAGGGACATAAAGCTTGATGCACCTTTTACTCTACAAGGCATCCAGTTTTTGGCGGATATACGAAGGTACAGATTGACCGATTTTTATTTGAGCAACCTGTCTGTAGGAATTATTGTTTTTTAGCTTGTTTTGCTATATGTAAAATTTTTTATTGTCCCAAAATTTTGTATGTCTAGATTCTTGTTTTTGTCATGTACTGTAACCAGGGTTGGAAAAAAATAGTGATCCTCTGATTAACTGAAAGTGTCTAGATTCTTGTTTTTGTCATGTACTGTAACCAGGGTTGGAAAAAAATAGTGATCCTCTGATTAACTGAAAGTCATTTTAACAATCTAAATAAGTTTTTTCTCATGGCTCTAGTTCACATTGAGTAGCTTGTGCACCCTAAATGTATTGATGTGTGAAACTACGCTAATATTCTCAGTAGGAACTCAGGAGATCGCTGCTCATATTTGTGGATGTTTATGATGATCACTCTGTGACTTTGGGTTAGATATTCAAGATTTATAGGCCTTATACATATTGTTATATTGGAACATTTGTAACTTTATTTTGTCACTCTACTCATATCTATTACTTAGCAAAATTCCCATTATATTTTTCTTGGAAAAGCTTCTAACAAACTTATTCTTTGAATTTATAGTTCCATGGACTTATTTTCTACATGAAGGAAGACATAAATGCAGTTAATGAATAATGGGTTGGTGAGCATTTGGATTATCTCACTTGATAAGATTATCCATTTTGTCTCACCTGTAGTATAGTTTTTACATGTATGGGAACTTTTATTACGTTGATCTAGTTTTGTCGGAATATTTTGATAATGTTTACAAAATTTGTAATTAGGTTTCTATGTAATCGAAATCCCGGGGTTAACGAATTTAAATTAGAAGAAACCTATTGGAAAATATTTTCACATCACTAAAAATGGAAGTGATATATAAACTACATCACCAGAAAAGCGACGTCATAGACATATGATGTCACTTGATGTCGTATATCTGATATCACCAAAAAATGATGTATGTTTATGATGTCATTTTTTTAGTGATGTTATAAATGTACAACGTTGTTTTTCTAGTGACGTTATATGTCTATGAAGTTGCTTTTTTGATGATGTAGAATTTTAGACTTTTAACGGTGTCTAGATAAATATAATTTTGGTGGAAGATGTCATATACCTCTGACGCCACCAAAAAAGTGACATAAAATCCTGGTTCTCTTGTAGTAATTTAAGTGAAGAAAAGAATGTTTAATTTTGGTGGAAGATATCATATACCTCTGACGCCATCAAAAAAGTGACATAAAATTCTGGTTCTCTTGTAGTAATTTAAGTGAAGAAAGGAAATATCAAGAAGTATGATTGAGAAAACAAAGATAACAAAGATTAAGAAGTATGATAGAGGTGGAAGATGTCATATATTTCTGACGCAACCAAAAAAGTGACGTAAAATCCTGGTTCTCTTGCAGTGATTTAAGTGAAGAAAAAGTGATTTAAGTGAAGAAAAGGAAAGATTAAGAAGTATGATTGAGAAAAAACAAAGATAACAACAAAACAAAAAACCAAAATTAAAATTTCCACAAATTATTCTGGCCAAGCTACTCAATTTAAGTTTTTATTTTTCCAAATTGATTTTGACAGATTGGAAATTTATTTTTGAAGTCATGAAATGCAATAAAGAAGAAAAATTACTCATTTTACCCTCTAGTTAAAATAAATTGATTTATATATCCTCCGTCGCCGTAACCAAGTGTCAATCTTCTAATTCATGTCCTTCAGCTCTTTTGGGATTATCCCTCTAAAATATAGTCATTTGACCAAAGAACCGATCATGAGTTCCGAGCAGTCATCTGCATGTATATGGAAACAATGGCATTTAATTCATCAGTAATTGAATTAAAAAGTAAATAAATATTGTACTACGTCATGACCAATGTTATTACGGACCGATTACTAAATTAGAATTAATTTAATGACTTTATTTTTTAATTAAAAAAATGCCATGATATACAATATTAGGATTCGGGTATGTTGCTGGCATTATTTTTTAAATGTCATTGTATTACTAAATATAATCGGGAGATGTGTAGGCAGAAGAAAAAGATTTTGTGATCATCAATTGATGCCATAACAAATGTGATTTACTGGGATTATTTTATTATTCATTGATGACATTTGAATTGAAAGTACCACAAGAAATCTGGTTTACTCTTTCGCATTATGCTTTGGTGTCAATGGCTTGACAAGAGCAACGTGATTCAAGGTGGTTGCTCGTAATCTTGAGTTCATGTCCATTGGTGCTCGTATGTGAGTTTGAGAAACGAAGACATTATAGCGATTAAATTATGTATTAAGCTGAAAAAATCTAAGGTTGCAAGTGATTCAGGTATAATATCTAAGTTATCATGAACAGGCATGTAACATATTAAATCTGATTCTAGAAGATGAAAAATAGAAATAAAAAAATCCCTAAATTAGCAAGGTCTTAACGGTGTAAATCAATTGAAAACCTCTAGTTTCATGTATTGCCTAATTTTTGAATTCGTAGTAAAATTTAGATCTACATAGATTTCATTCATGTCTCAGTTATTTTTTCTTTAGCTTTATAGTTTTCTTCCAAATCTAAATTTATTCGAAGAATTTCAACAAACCTATATGTTGCACTTTTTATAAAGATGGACTTTATTAGAATGGATGATATATTTCAAGATAGCAAAGGTAGAATTCTTACCATCATGCTCTTGAATTGATAGTCTGAATCATGTGGTGTCATTTTATCCATTAGTAGAAAATGATTGGAAAGGTAATGTGAGTATGGTAACTCGGCATTAGTAGAAAATGATTGTAGAGGTAATGTGAGTATGCTAACTCGGCTCATTACGCGTCTAGGCTCATTACGCGTCTAGGCCTAATAATGATCGTATTGACACTGATGTAAACTCTCGCCGAGGGAAAGTGGCGCTAGCAAAGATTTTTCAATAATGATGGTTGAATTTGTAATGGGAAATTTTTGAATCGTACTGCTCTTATATATAATTATATATTGTAGAAAATAATCTACTATAATAAATAACACTTATTTTAACAAAGTTTTCGTTTTTTTTTTTCCCAGCAAAACTGGGAACCACGTATATAAAAACCTATTTATTACTTTTCTAACAATTGATTAGACAAAGTGATTATACTAGACAAACAAAATAAAGACAATGAAACTTACCAATCTCAGATAAAAAGAAAGACGAACCAAACCTGATGAGATTTTGAGAGAAGGGTGAACGGTGGAGTCGAACGCAAATTTAGCAATGAAAGTTAGGATCTCAACAATCTTAAAATCGATGCTTGGGCTGGATTTAGGTTCTTTCAATTTCATATTGTGGATTATCTCAATTTGATGGTATTTATTCTTGGTATTGCATGTCTACATTACCCAACATATCTGATATCAACTTATTTCTCAACCCCTTTTAGAATCCAAAGTCGGAGGCAATCCCAAATGGGTCCAAAATCTAACAAATATCGCCTTACAGGCCAATTTGAACCTAGATAGAATTACACATTTATTCACGACCAAGGATTTAGTCTAGGTATATACCACAAGTCATTAAATAGGAGGGGGGGAAAAAAAAAAAAGAGAGAAAGACACATATTTCACGTTAATATTACTTTAAGAAAACAAATTTGTAATTAGTACACGAACTACCTACGTCCGATTGATTTGGGTTCCTTCAAGCAAGTACAAAATTGCAGTCCAAGATTAAATCAAACTTGACAGAATCACACTTTTCACTCTCTTGAATAATTAACTTTCACTAAAGCAAAATCTTTCCTAAAACACTAAACCACTAATTTTCTACACACACTTGTGTATATATACACACAAAAACAGCAAAAAAGTTTTTGAGCTTCTTTCCAAAAAATGAAAAAATCGTGTTGCTGGAAAATAAAAAACTAAGCTAGTTCTCTATATTCGTCCCGGTGTGATTAATTGCATCACTTTCCTTTCCATTCAGCCTCGCAAAGTCATCAGGGCTAGCGGATGAAGCAACAAGCCTCTCAACTTTGACTTTAGTAACATCACAACGAACACCAACGTCAGAAACCAACCGACTAACACAATACATGCCGAAACCAAACGCCGCAAAACCAGCGAAATTCGCCATCGTCAAGAGCTGTAACGACGAAGAAACCACGGAACCGGTCGCGGCTAACAAGGACGCCGCCTGACCGCTCGTGCCAACCCCAATGCTAGTACTCATGACTCCAAGTAGCCCTGTCTTGCAGTACATGGCAAAGTCTTCGCAGTTGTTCTCGAAAAGATCGTAAACTCCGAAGCCGCCATTAATCCTGAGAAGGTAGTAAGCACGATGAAGGACATCTTCTACGGGGTCCGAGTCGGCGAGGGAGCAGGTCCCGCCCCGCGCTTTGGCGAGGAAGAGAGCGGCGCTGACGCCGTACTCGAAGAGGTAGAGTTCTCCGCCCCAAAGGAAGCAGTCTAAGCAAGACGACACCACACCAGCATGCTTCTTTTGGTAACCACATGTGGGGCAAGGAGTAGCGTTGGTCGACGGATGGGATAATGGAGGAGGGTTAAACGTGATCACTTGGTCAATAATGCTTCTTGTACTACTACTACTACTACCGTTTTCCTCGGCTGCTCCTCGAGTGAAGTGGATTACTTTTCCGTCGCCGGTGTATATACCTGTACTAGTAAGAGATGGTTCTCACGTAAAAATAGATATAATGACTGATAATAACTACTACACACTAATTAAGAAATTAGGAAAAGAAAAAAGGAGGAGAAAATTTAAAGAAAGGACATTAGTAATGCTAACAGAATGTGTCTCACTTGTTAATTTTAAATCTTTTTAACATAAGCTCAAACTCAATAGATCGACTATTTACAAGTAATCACAAGTAGAAGAAAAAGAAACTCAATAGATGACATCAAACCGCTTAATTATCACCTTCTAATCTCTTATTCACTATATCTCTTCCTAGAGGCCATATTAGACCGCGAATTGGGTTTTCGTGTTCGTTTACGGATTTTTTGTGCGCATCTAAATAAAAAAGCTAGTTTTTAATAAAGAAGTAGAAGAGTACCGTGATGGGCGTAAAGATAGGCGAGCCTCCATGAATAGATGTGATCCCCAGGCTTCAGTTGCTCTCTGTCTATCTTGTTAGACAAAACTCCCATCTTATATATTCTTTTATGTATATATGTATAGATTTCTGTATGATCCCCTTCTCTTCCAAAAGCTCTCAAGTCTCAACTAATTCTTCAGTTTCAAGTGGACCTAAGCAAAATTCTATAGAGAAAGGATAAGAGATTGAGGATGTATAGAGAGGAGAAGACCAAAAGCTAAGGAAAAAATGGCCTAAATATATATATATATATATATATATATATATATGTGTAGTAGTAACTTCACTAATATGTCCAAGATCAATAAATTAATCTGATTTTGTAACATAAATATGGTTCTTTTCAACGAGTACTCGTGTAGACAAGCAATTCGCTTACCGAGTTAGGAATGTCTTTGATACGCTTTCAACTACTGCCAGACAAACATGATTTTCACACACTTTTATAATTTGGTAGCATTATTTTGAAAAACTTGATTGGACCATACATAAAAAATTAACATATCACTACAAGAATCACATGGAGATTTTATTTAATGGCAATATTATTTGGTTTTAAAATTGCACAATGATTATGTTGTACAGTTGAAGATGTAATATTAGTATTTTAAAAATTCCAATATGTATTTATATATTGGACTCACGAGGAGGATCGAGTTCCGACCACTGCCAGAAAGCAAAACATGGACTTTAATAAACTTTTGAATTAAAAATACAAAATAATTATGTTTTAGTGGCAATATATTGCAATAAAATGTCTGGCCACTTCAAAATAAGCATAAAATTTAATTTAATGACTTTCGAATTAAATAATGTGACACGATGTTATTGTGAAGTGGCAGGATTTTTAAAATATTGTCATTAGACAATTACGGATCGATTCGGTGATGTTGGCTTCGGCCTCGCTTTCTGGAAACCAAAAAAAAGAAAAAAAAAAATGAACAGAGAAAATTTAATTTTAAAAAAAAATTGAAAAATTGAAAAATTTGAAATTATTCTGCAAAATTACTGATGTAATTACGAAATAATTATTTTTATTAATTAATAAGATATTTAAAATAACTAGTCAAGTTACTTCAAATAACTTGGATTGATTATCTTAAGTAATTTAATAAGTTACTTCGTTATCGTTGAAAGATACTAATTTTGAAAAAGAAATATTTTAAAAAAATATTTTAAAAAGTGTTATTTTTCTAATAAAACTTTTTAAAAGTGTCATTTTCTAAATCGGGGATTTTTCAGTTTTTGGTATTTTTATGCCTCAGGTTTTGTGAAAAAACCAAATAAAAATTTTGGGAATTAATAGATGACATTTGAATTAATAGAGTCACAAAAAGATTTTATTAGTTAGATTATTTGTAATTGTATCTTGTACAAGTGTATGTATTTTTTTGTATAATTTGTTTTAGTAAATAGATGATGATTTTTATCTTATCGTAGCTAAATGGCCGAATGATGTATTTTTTTCCTTAATATATCTATTTATGTATCAACTTTAATTTATGTTCTGAGTATATTATTAGACTTTATACTAAATATATCATATTTTACAATTAATATTTACAATAATATACCGGGCATTTTGCTACATAGTTTAAAAAACTGCTACTTACTTACAATGATCTCAAATTCGGTCATTTTGCACTAGTATTAATATTTTATAATCTTAATTTATAAATACATTTTTTTTATTTCTTTTTATATAAACACAATATGTAAACTTTAATTCAACATTTTTCCAACTCTATCCTACAGTAAATTTTCAGCGGCATTAGCTTGTTGCAAAGCCAATTCTAGCCTTGTAATTAATGCTTCTCCTTTCATTTGCTACATATATTAATATAACTTCGACCTTTTTAAGATACTACTCGAAATTGAGTTAGGGATCAACTCCTTATTAATTGTCTTTCTATTTCTCTCCGTCAGCCGTGACTTTTTTTCCTTTTTTTTTAGGCTCCCTCCCCTATCTCTCTCTCCCCAATACGGATTTTTTTTTTTTCATTTTCTTTTCTTATTTTTTCTTTTATTTCTAAATAATTCTTCCATTTATAAATACAATTGTCTACTGAAATATAAATTTATGGTATTTTTAGTATACCTAAATCTAGATCTGTAATGGTTTGAACTGTTTTTTAGCATTTTCTATTTTACTAGTGTGTTAATCTTTTAGATCTGTATAATTTTTTATTCAAATTTGCTGAGATTGTTATTATCATGAATCAGAGTTGTAAAATCTTTTTCGATGAATCAATCATAAGTACCAATTCGGATAGTAAAGAATCAAAAAGAGCCATTAAAAAGCTCTACTACATCCTTAAAGGAGTTTTTCTCAAAGATCGTTGACGGATATTACCTTTACTTTGAGATCTTTAAAAAGTTTTTTTTTTTTTTGTATTCAAATTTATGAATCGATTTCTTGATTCTTATTACAGAAGGTTCTATATAACTTGATTTGCTATTATAACTTTATTTGAGTTTTAATGAAATTATTTGTTTTCAAAATAAATAATTTAATACTACTCGAAAAATGAACATCCTCAATATCTCTCTTAGTAGGATTTTCCTTTTATTTTATTTTGTTTTATATAATCTTTACATGAGATAAAAGGAGAAAGACAATAGTCACATAGATTAGGACGAGGATATNTATATATAATATGGTAGATATGTTGGGTATATAATTAAGTGGTTTGTATTCAGATTTATTGTATGTTGGTATGTACATGCACAATATATTACAACCGGTTTTGCAAATACGCATCGTTCTTTCCAAAAGAGAGAGAGAGAGAGAGGGTGGAGAAAGAGAAATATGCATCATTGGATATTAGCCAAAATATTTTAACTATTTTTAAGTATCTATGTTTAATCTTAAGATTCTAACATAAAGAAGTACATGTAAAAAAATGATGTTTTTTTTAGGATGTTCAAAATAATCACTAAACCGTGAAATCCAGCCAATCCAGACTAATTTGCATAGTTGTAGAATATTTGCAGCCGGTGACGATTAGAAAAATAATAAACTGAATACTTCGGTTTAGTTTGCGAATTGAAAAAAATATACTCGATTTCAAACTAAATTACTCAGATAAATTAGTTTTATAAATAGTTATATATACTGTAATGTGTATTTATTTTGTAGTTTTTATTGCAATATGTACTTATAATATGTATTTATATATATATATAATATAAATTTATTTTCGCAGCTTCTTAAGTTGAATTTTGAAGTTTTTATACTTATTGTAACATGTATTACTATTACTATACTATCTTACTTAAAATTTATAGTTATGTTGTAATTTGTTTAAGATATTCTATACTTTAAGATTACTCTTACCTTTTAATTTGAGCTTAACTTAAGTTTAAAATAACTAAAACTTTTGACTTGATTGTAAAACTTTAAGTATGTTATTTTTTGTTTAAATATTTGGACTGTAATAATATTGTTCTTTTTTGTTTAGTTTGATATTTGTATTATTCAAACTGTGAAAACTGTCTAAATCGCACCGTAAAATATCAATACAGCCTAACCAGTTTAAATCAACTAATACATATCGCACGATTTAGCAGATTGGTTAAATCGCACTTGCAGTTTAATTTAAGGATTGACATTATAAATCGACTATGAACACTCCTAGTTTTTTGGTTGGAGAAATTTCTTCATTATAATAATAGATCTATCAGAAAATTATATGACTAAAAAAAATACTCTAATTTCAAAAGCTTAAAATTGATTTACATATAATGTTGTCAAGGCAATACATTAATAAAATATTAAAAAAATAATTAGTGTTGATACAAAGTATGTTCTATTTTAATCAACCTTTCTCATTTCCTAATTTTTGTTGTGGAAATTAAGAAAATATCACATCCCCTAAGACTACTAATATGTTTTCCAATGCAAAAAATGCTCTTAAACCACATTATGCACATGTCTTTGTCTAGTATATATGCAATGTGTGTTTTCGTAAATATTTAAGAAAGAAGGTCAATGTTGTAAAGTCTGGTAAGCATTTGCTTTTTATTATACTCCTTTTTATAGCGTTTCTCAATGTCTTCATGTATCTGTGTTTATAGGAATTCATTCTCATACGTCTGCTGATGCTTTTTATTTAACATACTGATTACTCAGAGAATTTGTTTGCCTACCAAGAAAATGAAGTGAAATAATTCGCTTCATTTTAACCATTTGTCCTTAAAGTTTTATCTTTTCTGCACATTAGTCCCCAACTTATAAGGAGGTAGTAGCATTTTTTGACATCTGAAGCTTCATTTGGAACTTGGGCTTTTAGAAGGAAACAAAAATTTTTTAAGGAATTTTATTTTTTCTTATTTGGATTGAAATAAAAAAATGACAAAAATTTTTTTCACCAAAAGTGAAAATTTGATTTGATATTATTTTTTAGTATATAGAATATTGACACATTAATTAAAAAAACTAAAATTGTCAAAGTTTTATAAATTTTTTAAAAAAATATTTTTCTTTTTCTTTTTCTATAATTTTTTCATTGTAAATTTTTTTTTTTAATTTTAGAATCTGGTTTCAAACGGAGCGAGTAGTTTTGTGTTTTCCATCCAAAAGGTTTGTTTATCGGCCACGTGAGGGTAAAAATTTGTACGATTGAATTGCAATTTTTCACCTGTCTGGAAATCTTATTCCCTAGTCCCCTTTTTCTTTTTAATTTTTTTTTTTAACATGTATTCTTCCAATGAACTGTTTGCGTCGCTAGTCTTTTGACAAGAGACAACATGGGATTAGAAGAATATAAGGGAGAAAACAAAAGTATTTCAAATAAATGTGGACGATTTTTCTTGGACGATTATTGTATCCAAAAAATCCTTGATATTTATTTAAAATTTTTTATTTTCTCCTCGAATCGCTCTTCAATATTGGTGTTTAAACGATTGCTTTCGATGAAATTTTGAAAAAACTGACGAAAAGAGATATGTTCTTAGAGAGTCAAATGACTAAAAAGCAACGTTGTCTCCCATGATTTATGTCAAAACTATAGTAGACTAGTGAAAAAAAAAATACATCATCTCTAAAATTATTAAAATACCCCGTTACACTAGTCAAATTTGAGTAAAGTTTTTGAAGTGTCCATTAATTTTTTTTTTGAATTATGAATATTTATACAAAATGACAATTAACTATTCAAACCAAAATAATAACATAGTTAAGTGGTGAAAATTTTATTAATTATTCTTTATTTTTATAGCTCCTAGGGTGTCACTGGAATTATTTTGTTTTAGGCAGTGTCACAATAATATTAAGTTTTTAATAAGAATCAAGAAGTGTTATTTCAAAAATTATTAGCATAAACTTTCAAAAATGAAAAAAAAAAAAGAAAAACTAAAGATCAGATTGCCAAACAAAACATGAGGTAACGATACAAAATTTCTCCTTAACATGAGCGTACTTTCGGTCAGCAAAGACAAAAGGACTAACAAATTCCACAAAAAAAAAAAAAAAAAAAACAATTAAGTACCTAAATGCTCAAAATAAGTTGGGAACCAATATACAAATGATTAACATATTAGTCACCAACGACACTATTTACTTTTATGATTGAAACTTAAGAGTTAATTGTGTTTAGTCCCTTTTCTTTGTGTGTATATAGTATATGCGTAGTATATAGGTTTGTACTTTGTACTTTATTTGTTGGAGCATAAGCGTATGCGTAGTAGTTATTACTAATATGTTTTTTTTTTTTTTTTTTTTTTTTCCATACTGATATTGCCAACGTGTTTAATTTGCTTCGAGTTTGTTCTGATTGACCAACTTTGTTCTCTACTGGTTCGGGAACGTAAGTTGCATTTGGACTTGGTATCGTAATAAATAATTAAATATATTTTTCACATACTGCTACTAGGTTTGTGATCACATGGGAAATGGAAAAGGAGTTTGTATTTTAATTCATTCATTTCTCTCTCACCTACACTCAGCCCACTGCAAAATGTTCTACTACATTAGACAAACAATTATGAGATGAATAAAATTGTTCTTCCTACACTATTACCAATCATTGTAACTTTTCCAACCAATCATAATCATTGCAAATTTCTTGTACGTACAAGATTGAAAAATATTTATTCTACCAATAAAAAGAGACCTACCACAAAGACGTGTCACATACATATTAAAGAAACCAAACACAGACAGACGTGTGAAAAAGAGGAAAATAGAGATCATTCATTGACGTGTCGCATACATATTAAAGAAACCAAACACAGATAGACGTGTGAAAAAGAGGAAAATAAAGATCATTCATTCTCTCTGTAATGTACAAGTACCCACATCATACGGAAAAACAGCTCAAATTTCATGTGTTCTAATAAGAAATGCTACATAGTACACTCAATCACCACATGTTTTATGTCCCCTACACTGCATATAAGGAGTGTGACCAACAAAACCACGCTAGATTTATTCATGCTAAAATAACACTAGTTATGAAACAGTATTCAGTCATTAGAGTAGTAGAACTAGATTGATTTTTATGTATATTTCCCAGCAGCAACTAGCGTTAATATTTATAGTGGTTAGGCAGTATGAGTAGCTCTGCTTACTAAACTTAATCCCTTCCCATTTCATAGCCGGGAACGAATGAAAACCCTTTTCCTGTTCTTTCGAAGAAGATCATCATACCCTTGCACGTCTTCTTCTTGTTTCTTCTTAGAAGATTCGGATTCTTCGACACACTTTGCCAAGACCTTATGCTGTTGCTTTACATCGTTCATGTCTTCTTGCATCTTCTCCACCTTTACTAGCAGGTTTTCATCTGATATCTTATGATGTTGCTTCCTATTGTTCATGTCCTCTTGTATTTTCTCCATCACTAACTTGAGATCCCGTGGCTTGTTCTTGTCGTTAAAAGGAGGTGGAAATGGCTGATCTTTCAACTCTTCTTGCTCAACCTTATTGACTTGTTCTCCACCTGCAAATCCCAAATGGTAAAAAACTTAATGAAAAATGGGAAACAGACTGCCGTGAGACGACTGCTTGTTACTTCCTCATTCTATGGTGCCATATTCATACTTTCTGGCAGCTTCCACAGCAAAGATTAAGATCCCTTCAACCTAATGTTTCTCAAGAACAACTTTGGAGTAAATCATTGTGGAACAAGAACTAAAATTATGCAAAGAACAAACGAAATCACTAGATTCATCACAGAACAGGTTTCGCACTATTTAACCAGTGTCAAAATCTTCCGAGGAGAATATGAAAGTCGTTAGTAGAAAAAAATACGACTTTTGTTAGGACAAGAATTTGTGCCTCAAAAGAGATGTAAACCAATTTAGTAAAGAATTACCCTTCTTAAAAACTATATATATATATAAAATAAACATTTCCACCCCATCAACACCAATTTTTGAGCCCAAACTCATGGGAGCAAACTATAAGATAGTGCTAGGTAGGACCCCGTAATGAATCGAAACCCAAACCTCATGTGAGCAAACCATGAGCTTAAATACATATAATAAACATTTCCAACCCCTCAACACCAATTTTGAGAGGAGGAACACTGTACCATAGTGCTAGATAGGTCCCCATAAAGAATAGAAACCCAAACCTCGTGGAGCAAACTATAGCATAGTGCTAGGTAGGTCCCCGTAATGAATCGAAACCTGAGCTTGACCACTCGACCGAGAACCTAACCCTCAGAGGTATTTAGCAAATCTATCCTTGGTTTCCCATAACCCACAATTAATACCAGAACAATCATTAGTTACAGTTACTCCTGCTCTAAAATTTGAACTTAAGCATAATATAATCAACAACAATCGCCTATATAGAAGTTCACAAGTCCCAGTCCTAATACGTTTTTTGGCATGAATTATTCACATTAACACTAACTGAAACAAACCCAGTAAATCCAACTTAGTTAAAAGACAATGTTTCGAATTACAGGACCATGCCCATCCCAGAACTTGAAGAACCCTAAAAGCTTATTCTAACGAAAGAAATGAAACCCAACTCATTGGACCAGTATCAGAGAAAGAAGGAACAAACCAGTTGAGACTTTGAGAGAGGGGTTGACGACGGAGTCGAAGGCGAATTTGGCGACGAAGGAGAGAATTTGACCAATCTTTCCATGGCGCTCGGGCCCATTGGAATTGGGCTCTTTAAGTTTCGGATTGTGGGTTCTCTCGATTCTGATTACTTCCGCCATTTTTGGTACCAATTTCTAGATCCGAGTTCTTGCTGTTGTCTCTGTTTTCTCGAGGCTATGGCTCTGAATTGAAATCCCTGGTCCCTTGTTTCTCTTCCCTTCTTTTGTGCTTAAACGCCAAAGATAAAAAATGCTGGTTTCGCCATCGTCGTTTTTCTGTTTTTCCCATTGTCGTTTTTATTTTGGTATTGTATTTAGGGATATTATCAATTTTATATCCTGCATTTTGATACTTTGTTTAAATTATACTTTCTGTTTTGGTTATTATTAATATTGACTTTTAGATTTGAAATCTGTTACAAATTTATATTCTGACACCAATTTAGAACAATTAATTTACTAAATTACTATTTAAAAAATTAAAAATAAACCATATAAAAATTGATCTGAGAATAAATTTATTAAATTATTTTAATAAATTAACTGCTCTAAATTAGTGTCAGGATATAAATTTGTAACAAATATGAAATTTAAGGGGTCAATATTGATAATAATCAAAACAGAAAGTATAAACTGAACAAAGTGTCAAATATAAGGTATAAAAATGATAATTTCTCTTGTATTTAAGGTCGTTGTCGTTTGGGTGAATCATATTTTTATTTCTTTAAAATTAACTTAAATCATTTTAGCCCATGATTTTAAAATGTTTAATATTTTTGTTTTTGAACTATTTTTTTTTTTTTTTCTCTATTTGGTTCTTGAACTTTTAAATTGTATATTATACTATTCTGAAATGTGACTTTTGCCTCAATTTCGGGTTATAATTTTAGTCCGAAGAATTATATTTATCAAAAGATCAAAAAACTTAGATTAGGGAAAATATTTCAAGGTCTCAAAATGAAACATTTAAAGTTTCGGAAACTAAATTATTGAGACGAGAGCATAATTCAGGAATATTGTTTGGGACATATTAGAAGTAAATGATCAAAATGGGATTTATTCTTTATTTATTGTATTTTAATCAGTTTTCTTGTAGATATTCTTCTAACCTCTTTCCCCCCTTAAATTAAAATACATTACTTGCTATTTTTGTGGAAAATAAACACATTAATTTATAAATGAGGACTTACACATCCTAATGTCATGTAGTTTGTGATTATTTATTACATTATTTGAATATTTATTCATGTAGTAAAAAAAAAATTATACAATGTAATGTAATACAGTGACAAATTGATCGTATAATTTTGTTATGGATTTTAATTTCAAATTTTCATGTATCATATTATAACAATATATTTTTGTCGTTTAAAAAGTATGTTAATTTAATTTTTTTCCTTAAAAAAGACCGTCTAATTTTCATTTTACAAAGAGAAAAAGTGCTATCCAATAACATTTTCTTCCCTTACCCTTTCACAATCTTAGCCACATCCAACCTCTTATAGAATAATTTTACAACGCTCTTGTTTCCAAACAAAATGTTGAACAAGTTCCCATGGGACCCTTTTTTTTTTTATTTATTTAAGTACAGCATACATTGCCACATATCAGCACACAAATCATTTCAGGAAAATAATAATAATAATAATTACACAAAAAAATCAACTGAATGAAATCAACCCCAAGCTCAATAAAGGCGCACACAAAAAATAAAAATAAGAAATAAAAAGGAAGCTCAAGCCATCAGTTTAATTTTTAGTACCAATGCTGTAGAAACCAATTCCACTCCATTAAGCTTAGAGTAAGTGTAGTTGTTTTACTATGCTTTTAAAGCAAAGGAGAGACCCTCCTTGGCTATTTCCTCCAAATTCCCCACTGTTGGTTGTTCCTTTGCAACTTTAGCAATAGCCTCATTTTCTTCATTAGTGCCTCCCTCCAAGAAAGCTCCCTTAACTTTTCCCATGTGAATCCAGTAGGATCCAAACTTGGGTTCTTTAGATAATGGATTATGGTTCCCAAATATCACAGTTTCACCAACATTGTCTCCATAAAACTTCCATGACAGATCAAAGATCCTTGAATAGAAGTATGGAAGGTAGTCATACTCTTCGATGGACACTCCGTCTTCATCTGCTTTAATGGCTTTCACTGCTTGCTCTGCTGACTTTCTCGCATGGTCAACATGCTCAACTCTCCTCATCTCATTGTACATTTTCATAGGGAAAGTAGCTACATCTCCAATGGCATACACACTAGAAATGCTTGTTTTGAAAAACCCATCTGTCTTAATCCCTCCTTTGTCTTCTTCAACCTGTCCTTTGAACAATGAAGTTAGAGGCCTTCCACCAACTCCAACAACGACAATGTCAGCCTGCAGAACCTTACCATCCTTCAGTGTAACTTCCTTCACTTCTCCATTGTTTGAATTCGCGTTGAACCCGACTACTGAAGTACCCTTTATGATTTTGATTCCTTTGTTTGCATAGTAACCCTCATAGAAAGCAGCTATGTCTGATGTGAAAAGCTGAGGCATACACCATGCCACTGGATAAACCATGGTGACGTCTAAGTTGTTGATTCTCATGGCTGCTCCAACTTCAAGGCCTATATATCCTCCTCCAACAATGACTGCTTTTCCCTTTCTCTTTGCTTTAACACCTTCTATGAGCCTATTGGCATCACTGATTTCTCTCAAGTAGAAGATGTTTTTCGCATCAGCACCTTTCATGCCGAAATCTGTCAACTTTATTACTGTGGAGCCAGTTGCAATGATCAAAGTCTGATACTTGAAGATTCTTCCAGTTGAAGTGGTGAGAGCTTTGGAAGAGACATCTGCTTTCACTATCTCTGTGTTGAGGAACAATGGGATCCCTTCTTCTCTGTACCACTCAGGAAGCAATCTCTGCCCTCCACTTCCAACACAGACGTGGAAATCGGGAAGCCGTGCGGGTCTTTTTGGGGACAGATATCCCTTGCTAAGGGCAGGGCGTTCATAAGGTGCCACTGCTTCTTTGGATATTATAGCTAGTTCACCTCTTTGAAGGTCTTGTCTGGTAAACTCTTTTGCTGCATAACCAGCTGAAACTCCGCCACCGAGGATGATGTACTTAAAAAACTTCACGTGGGATTCATAGAGACTGCCTTTACGGAGAAGTTCCTTTGCTTCTGCAGATTTTTCATCAACAAGTTTACCAAGACACACACGCGAGAGATGTTTCTTTTCTCCAACCTTTTGCTCAATAGTCTGTATTTCGCTCCTGATCTTTTCAACCTCTTTTAACCAGTCCCTGGCTTCCTGTTCAGGGATCTGCTTCTCTCGTAATCTTTGCTTTATATCTTCCTTTTGTATATATAAACTCTCTAAAATGCTTTTGAGATTTCTGAAGTTTTCTTCAAGGTCTCTGTAATACCTGAAATATTTGACAACTGGCTGAGTCCATATGAACATCTTGATTGTAATTTAATAATAGGCTGCAAAATTCCAGTAGGGAAGCCCCTAGTTCCTACATAGCAACATTAACAATTCATGAGAAAGTTAATTAACAGATCCTTTAGAGGGATAAATCCATCCACCAATGGCAACTTCTGAAAACAAAC
Organism: Parasponia andersonii; assembly: GCA_002914805.1. Taxonomy (NCBI): domain Eukaryota; kingdom Viridiplantae; phylum Streptophyta; class Magnoliopsida; order Rosales; family Cannabaceae; genus Trema; species Trema andersonii. The sequence goes on along the minus strand of JXTB01000347.1, from coordinate 376,789 downwards.
GATTTCTACATGTATATAAGTGAGATCAAGGGTGAGCAAGAAATTAACTAAGTTGGAAACATCAAGGTTCTATACTGATGAAGTTAACTGGAAACCTGTGTTCTTCCCTTGTTTAAGTTCAAGAACCTAAGTTGTAGATGATAGAATCATGGTTTAGTATCCAAGTAAATAAATTAGATCTTTAATCTGTTAGTTTATTTATACTAAATTTAACTGAGAGACATAATCGATCATGACACTGATTGCTTGGCCTTTTAGTCATAACAACAACACTCATATGAGAACTCTTCTAAACTATGGATGTTAAATTTGTTATAGAACAAAAGGAAACTATACTGGCAACCCCTGACTTACGTCAAGTCTTATAGTGACACTCATTGGACAAAAAAATATTTAGAGTGACACCCTCCAAAATTTGAATTTTTTTTACAAACAATCTCTTCATTAGTCAAATTTGTTAGTGTACTTTTCCCTTGAATAAACGAATTCTGTATAATGTGTTTGACAGTAGAACAGAACACTTACTTTCAAGTTCGCTCTCATTCAATTGGTTTTTCTCTCCAATTCTTGTACTTGTTTTGACCAAAAGTTGAATCCTAGAAAATATAACAGAGAAAATACTTAATACCTTTAACATCATCTTCTCTTCTGCAGAAGGATAAATGATCGTGCTGGTCCTTAAAATAAGAGATAAGCTTTATTTTGGTTCTTAAATTTTAAATTGCATCATTTTAATCCTTAAATTATTAAAAAAGTTAGTCATTTTTGTTATATATTTCATTTTATTCTTAAAACAATGAGCATATGATATATATGTGTTATTCTATTGTACTTATTTCATATCTAAAAATATAATTCAACATTAGAAAGATATTAGAACGTGAATTGAATCAGTTTAAAATGATTGGTTGAACATATACATTGGATAAGAATGCAATCAAGAACTGTCCAAAATTTGAGATTTTATCAAAATCATTAATACAGAATGAGAAATGCAACTCATGCACTTATTCTGTTAATAATCAAACAAAATGTATGACAAAAAGAATAAAATAAAATATTTTTTAATAATTTAAGGTCCAATACGATGCAAATTAAAATTTAAGGGCCAAAAGATTTTCTCTGTAGTTCAGGGACTAATAAGTTCATCCATCCTTTGCAGAAAATAAAGCAACTCCATAGGTAATATAGGAGAGAAAAAACATCTAGTCCAAGAACAGAACAAGTTATCCAAGCGTGTAAACTAGAAAGCGCAAAATAATATCTAGAGACTACTAATTAGCACTTTAATCTCTGAAGTTTGTAAAGAAAGACTTGGATCATATGAGAGACAAGCTGGCAGAAAGATTTTCAGTAAAGGAAAATGTACCTGGCTGCCTGAACAAGCAGCAAAATCTTTTTGCTACAACGCCATGAGACCGTGAGAAGATTAAAAGTGAAATCTAATGCCAAACATCATGCTAAAAGATGGCCCCTTTTTATAAGAGAACTGAAAATGAAAAGGTGGGAGTCATAGAAGCAAGGTATCAAATGCATTCACACTTGGGCAAGTAAAGTATGAGACCAAAACCATATAAAGGCAAACCAAATGATGTTAAAGTACTCACCCGAGTAGCTGCTTCTTCTTCTTCCTCCTTTTTCTTCTGGCTTATTTTACGAGGTGATACTAAGCCTTACCTTGAAACAAGAGCAAGAATAAAATGTAGCTTAGAGTTTCCCTGCAATTGAGTTAAGAGTGGTCCCAACACTTCAACGGTAAGATCTTCTAGCTTACAGCTTCCATGCAGGAAAAGGCTTAAATTGCCTATTTTTGTTCGGAAGATTCTTCTGCTTTTTTATTGCATCATAGATCCTGGGACAGAAGAATGAAGATGATGCTACTGAGAGATGGCAACCAAAGTCCAAAAGACTTTGTACTTCATTCTAACTCTTTTCATTTATTTTTAATTTTAACAGTTTGGTTCAGATTTATGCAAAAAGGAGAACTATAAAAAGAAAAATGGTACCCTTTTGCTGTTATACTACAACCCAACAGAATCTGATTGTCCATGGAACAAATACTGGAGAAGTAGTTGTTCCTTACTTGACACAGCTTTTATTTTTACAGAAAGTCATGAATAAGGAAAGTAGCACGACGAGTTCTGTATAAACAAAAGAAAAGAATTTTCAATTGGCATTTTGGAATTCGTTGAAATGTAGGATGTCTATGATGCCATAATTTTTTTTCATAGACATGAGTTTCAAAACATAAAAGCTAGTCAGCTTGAATGACACGCTGCAAGATAGTAGAACAAAGAGCAGCTCCAAGTGGTTTTCAATGACAGTACAGAACAGGAGACGAGGTCTTTGAATCATGGAACCAAAACGTGAAAATAGTTTACAAATGGACCTTCTCGATTGCACATATGGTGTTTAAACTCGTCAAATGGAAAACATTAATATTGCAATCAAGACTACATAACAAAGCATAGACAAGGTGATACTGGATTACTTATCAATGCCTAAGTCAATATAGCCTACAGGTATCTTGAAAATTGACAAAAAGGCTCAAGGACATCCTTAGCTTTTGGATGCTCCCATTCCAGTGAGTCCCACCATTCTTTTGGATATGCTTTGATAATCTGAAGAGAAGGAAGCGGAGATGGTTGGTCATCAAGTTGGGGCAGAGAGATGGGAATCCTTTTCAGCTTCTTGCAGTACCGAACTGCAACATATTGGAGAGAATCACAAACCAATATGCCATAACTACAGATGCTTCTCAGTTCGGATAGGTTCCACAATTGTAAAGCCTTTAACTTCGGCAGAGTGTTTGTGATGGTGCCCGGTCCTTCTTCCCTGTACATCTCTACCGCATCATCATCAGTTGGTGCTGCTATTATCTCCACGATTTGTCCACAATCTTCGACATGAATTTCTTCCAGGTTTTGGAGGCATGTCAGCATCTGAGGTGTGAACAAAATCTTTATACTGGGGCAGTTGTACATTCTAAACTCTTTAAGACTAGAAAAAGTCCCTGTTGGTACAATTGGTGATTCAGCTATATTCCTCATGTAGAATGTGTGCAAGTTCTGCAGAAATGCAAGGCGCAGTGACTCTAGGGGTTGCAGAGGGGTACAATGAGTGGATGAAGAAGAAATGACACATTCTATCCCCTCACAGTTATTGATCACAAGAGTATTCAAGTTAGTTGAAGTGCTCAATGATGCAATGTCACATAGACTTTGAACATCATGGCACTCATGAAAATATAGGTACTGAACATCCGTTGGTAGAACCAAGGAGTCTTCTCCTTCCATGCTCTTGCTTATCTTGCAGCCTTTCAAAATCATTCGTTTGTCAAAGTTGCCACTTTCAATGGGTGAAAAATAAGGGTCGTCTAATCCCACTTGAAGAAGGTAACTACACGGTCCTCCTCCCTCAAAGGATTTGACATATGCATTAAGGTCGTGAATGTCAAAAAATTGGCCAGCAAAAGTCTCCAACTTTTTCAAGCTTGCTACGTCCTCTCCTTCCACTTTCAGTGTCTTGGATAGCCCATAAATTATCAAGTATTGGAGATGGGAAAATTTTGGTAAAGTTCCAGTGGGAAACATCTTTAGATTAGGTGCATGGAGATCCAAGTATCTGAGATTGATCAGCATTTCCATACCCTGAGGAACTTCTTTAATTCCCGAGTTCGCAAGGTCCAGCCTCCTCAAGGCAGTCAGCTTTGCCAAGGAAGGCAGATATTGTAAACTATGACATTCTTTAAGTGACAGTCCAGAGAGATTGTCCAAATCAGATATTGAACTTGGCAAACTTTCAATGCCAGTATAGGATAAATCAAGAACCTTGAGACCAGGCAAATGCACAAAGAATGAATCTGGGATCCTTTTTAGGCAATTATACTGTAGCATCAGAGTTGAAAGTCTAGGACAATATGGTGGTGCATCAGCAGGAACTTCTGAAATTTTGTTATGCATCAAAGAAACCTTCTCAAGACTCTGTGTCCACTTTTCTTCATCTGGTAAATCTTTCAATCCCTCACCAGCTCTTACCATGAATCCCATATCTGAACTCGCAATCTGTAGAGCCATGTCTCTCACTAAATCATGCATCTTCACACACTTCTTCTCACATGGGAAATACTCTACAGCACCTTCCAATAAGCAAGCATTTTCAAGTTTATTCAAAATAGCATGACCCCTATCAAACTCTGCCCGCCTACTCTTCATTCTCTCAATCAATCCCTCGTCTATAAACCGGTCTATCAACTCCTCTCTTTTGATTTTATAATCTTCAGGGTAGAGAGCACAATATAAGAAACATTGTTGCACCCTGGAATCATTCAAGCTTTGATAACTGACCCTCAGCACTTGATATACATCAGTTTCCATGTCATCTTGTTCCAGTTTTGATTGTTTCAGTTTTTCCAAAGCATTCCTCCACTCACAGATATCATCCACTTCCCTCATGCTTCCAGCCATTGTAATAATCCCGAGTGGCAATCCTGCACATTCTTTTGCAGCGGACCTTGCAATGCCTTCAAGTTCAGGAGAAAACGAAACTCTGCGCTCAAGTTTCTCCATAAATAACTTCCAACCTTCTTCCTCAGAAAGAGGCTCTACTTTGATGTTCATTTGGCAACCCAACCTGCGACATACATCCAAAGATCTCGATGTCAGAATCAGTTTACAGCCACTTACTTTCACAGGAATCCCCACCTTCTCATAAAGAAAATGATTCCACACATCATCTAAAATGAGAACATATTTCTTTCTTCTCATCAAAGCTTGTACCAATATCGACGCCCTTTTCTTTTCGTCATCCTCGTATGAAAGATCAAGAGACACCACTCTGGATATGTCATTCTGCAATTTACGAATGCTAAAATCTTTCGATACAGTGATCCAGTAAACATTACCAAAAGTACTTGACTCTTTCAAAAGCTGGTTATGGATATGTGTCACAAGGGTTGTTTTCCCCACCCCGCCCATTCCATAAATGCCAACGCTTACGATCTTTTCCTTCACTAAGCACATCCGAATCCTTTCCATATTTGCATTAAACATCTCACCAACTAACTTTGTTGTCAGCAATGCATTGCCTCCAGTCTCATTCACATCAAGTATCAGCCCTTTACAGAATCTACCTCGCTGTAGAAGTTCTGTCACTTCCCCTGTTAGTTCTTCCATGCATTTCCCCAACTGCAGACGTGACTGCAATCGCCTCTCCACAGCTTGCTCCATCATCTGAACTTCGTCTTTTTTCCTTTTCACACATTCCAGCCAATTTTCCACTTCTTTCTTCCGTTTCTTTAACGACAGCGACTCTGCATATTCCACTTCATTAATCACATCAACTTCCCTGCTGCTCAAGTCTTCCAACTTTCTTTTCAGCTTTTGCATCTTCTTATTAAGATTGCAGCAATTGCTTATATAGTCTCTAACCTCAAATACTTTTCCCAGGTAGTCCATATATTCCATATATTCCTGATCAAGAAGGATATCTAACAATTATTTTAGATACAGTATAGAAATTAAATCAATTTGTAATAATTTTATACTTGACTTTCCCTTTTCATTCATGATATCATTCACACACAACCAGATAAATAGAAAACATACTAACAAGACATAATAATTTAGACTTATCCTATCCAAATACATCATTAAGAGGTTTTGGGACCATTTTCGGAAGAGCTCTTAGGATGAGTTGCTAAGAAGCGGAAGCCCAATGGTATAATCTCACCTCTCCTATTACTCTAGTGGTCTTGCTAAGCTTCAAGATGTCATTCACTGTTATGGCATACAGAACCTAAGAAAGGAAGCTCAACGAAATTCATTTCAATAACTCTTAAGAAAATATATATGTTGCAGAAAAAACATATCTACAGATTGAATTTCTCTAATGTCATACTATGATAAACTCAGTCAAATACCTTTGAGTGCTAAAAGATGAGGCATAATCTTTTATTTGTGATAACTTAATCTGGAAATCAATCCCCCAAGCTGTCAGACCAACTAGGATTTAAGCTAGAGCCACAAGCCAAAAATCTAAATTTACAAAATAGTACTGAAGAAACAAGAATGTTAATAAACCATTTGATCACAGGATCGAATTCATAGAATCCTAAAGCTGGTTAATTCAGTTCTAGACTTACCATATTGCATACTGACATTGGGAATTCATCAACTACGACAGTTTTAATGAATAAGCCAATTATTCATTAAGAAGGGAAAAAATGATTAAAACAAAGGATTGTTTACATTTTGAAAATCGACGAGTGACAAAAACACAATCCACCTAAACTGCAGGTTAATCACTACATAAAAGTAGCAAAGCAAATGAACAGCCTCATAGAAGTTGGTATTTCCTTCTCCATAATTTTGAAACTTAAATGTTTAGTATGTAGCAATACAAACATGAAGCAGAACAAATACAAAAAGCAAGATTATGGGATGACCAAATGGAAGGATTCAAACTACAACGATTCTAGAACTTCAGTACAAAGAAGTTTGGTACGATGATACTTTGATCATTCAAAGCATTGCTGAAACGAAGAGATACATCAAAGTTTTCTGATTACTTCCTAAACCAAAGTGAGTTGAAGCAAAAGTTAGAAATGAAATCTCTGTGGAATAAGCACAAAAACGATTTGAAGTGTAAAAGTTAACCAGAGAAAGTGAATGGGTAATGCTTTTGACATTGTTAACTAGAAATGTACATATTAAGAAAAAGGAATAATACTATTAAACAAACAATAAGTCAGACCCCAAAGTCAATTCAAAATAATCAAAGACCATATAAATTATAAACAAATGGAAGTAGTGAGTGACCAAACCAAACTTTGACGATCTAGCAAAAAGAATCTAAATATTTGGCCAGAAACCAAACCGTGAGGACCAGTTCAAGCCATTGGCATTATACTATGAATCTTCATCCCTTAAGATGTCTAGAAATTATGTAAGAAAGACTATTAAAACCTTCAAAAGCACTCAAACTTATAGAAGTAAAAGAAAACCAGCCTAGTAAAAAAATTCAACACAGAGGGTGTGATACATTAGTATTAACAAAAACAATTGCCTAGTACAACAAAGCTGGAGGGGCTTGGAAACAACTGAGGCGCACTATAAAATGAAATGATTATCATTCTAAAGACCCGGAGACTAATTTTTCTTTAAACAAATGGTATCTCAAATTTAGTATGATTACTAGTTTGATCGGTAACCATACTAAACTCCAATATTAAAATTTAGAATCTTCTCCTTAGTAACCGAATTATATATATATATATATATATATATATATATATATATATATATATATGACTTTTCATACTATGATTGTAGAAAACACAACTTCTTCTCTATCTTTTTTTTTTTAATTCTCATTTTTTTTTTCCTTGTTAGACATCATTGAATGGTCAGTCTCAGTCCCTAGTTGATCTATTAGACTGGGCATGAAGCAATAAAATTAAATAAAAAACGAATACGTGTCAGATTACCTTGTTAGACCAAACAAGCTATGATACCAACTTCGGTGAGGGAGGGGTCTCAAGTCTTTCCCAGATTTTCATATTGGTACAACTACGTCTACAAGATTTGGGTCGAACCCAGATCATATAATCTTCTACTTTCTGATTTTTTTTTTTTTTTTTGGGTTTTAATATAAATAATGAAAAGAATTTCAAATATACGGTTGCCTCAAAATAAATAAGTTTCATACGGTACTGAAGTGGTATTTTCACAAAACAAATTAATACGAAGCCACACATACGAAGTGCGATCAGAAGGAACGGGAAAAAAATAATAAAAAAAGCTTCACAGAACAATCTAGCTCTGGGCTTCACAAAACCTTGAGGAAGAATCTGAAACCAGCTTCGGCCTCACCTTCAAATTGTCGTTGCAATCCAGCTCCGGCGAATAACAACCCAGAATCGGCGATTCTGGCAGATGTCTTCTAGCTCCGGCGACATGGAGAAGAGATTCAGAATAAATTTGGTGCAGCGAGGTATGAAGAAACCACGACTAGAATATATTTCTGAAATCGATTTTGGGAACTTGATAGTGATAGAGAATGGCACGTGCCAATTGATTGGTATCCAATTTTTTATTTACAGTTGACTTAAAGTTTTTTTTTTTTTTTTTGAGTGGATAAACTTAAAGTATTTAGATTCTTAATTTGTTAATAATAAAGTAAAATAACCATTTTTTTTTAGCGAAACTAGTTTATGAGTTATATTTTTAATTGAAAAATATGAAAATAGTTTCCAATAACTAATATTTTTTAAGTGAAATTAGTTTCTAAATGAATTATATTTTTAATTGAAAAATATAGAAATGGTTAGTAACTAGTATAGCTCCAACTAACCCAAAAATAAAAACTAAAACTACAAAGGATAGGTCTTTTTTATCAATTATTTCAGGATCTTATAATTGCTAGTTAAAATTTAGTTTGCAAAAAATACATGGAAATCAGAAATCGTCGTGCTACCTATTATTATTTACTAGTATTGTCCTAGTAATCATCTATTTAGAACTTTTAATTGATAAACAAAAATTAGCTATTTCAAGTTATTAGAAAATATTGTTGCTGAAAATAACCAATTTTTAGTTATTAAAAGTTTGTTTTTTTTTTTTTGGTGCAAGAATAGATTGTGTAATAGTTTTTATTCATAACGATAGAAAATAGGATGAAAATAATGAATACATACGAATCAATATGTGTAGAATACTAGTACTTAATAACTATTCGTTTGGAAAGCTCATTGATTTGCTATCGACAGAGTTAAATGAATTTGTCTAAAAAGAATTTGATTGTTGAATATCAAGAGGCAAAAGGAAACCCAACCATAAAAATAACTAGCGACAATTCTTTGATGTTTTATTTGGAATTGAAAAAAAGGGATATTAGTCTAACAAGCTATCCAATATGCTTAACCATAAAAAATGGTTCAATGGTCACATCCAAGAGGAAAGCAATACAGTAATTGGTAATGAATAATCTATTGCTCAAGCTCACAAAAAAATATAGAAAATTAGGCTCTTTTTATATGATCTAAATCTGCTTTTATTGTTATTAATTTTTGTTTTTCTAAATAAATAAATAAAATGAACAAAAAAAAATAGATTTGGTTTCTTATCGAAAGTAATTAGTAACTAGTAACTAGAAACCCATTACTCAAGATCACCAAAAAAATTTGGAATATCAAGCTGTTTTTGTGTCATATAAGTATGCTTTTATTGTTATTAATTTTTGTTTTTTCCCTAAATAAATAAGTAAAATGAAGAAAAAAGAAGGATCTAGTTTCTTATTAAAAATAACAAGTAACGAGTAATTGGTAACAGGAATCCATTACTCAAGATCACAATAAAATTTGGAAAATTAAGCTCTTTTTGCCTAAATAAGCTTTTGCTGTTATTGATTGTTGTTTTTTTAAAAAATAAAATGAACCAAAAAAAGAGTTTGGTTTCTTAATAAAAGTAATTAGTAACTAGTAGCTAGTAATTGGAAACCATTTACTTAAGATCACAAAAAAATCTGGAAGATTAGACTTTTTTTGTGTCATCTAAATCTATTTTTGTTGTTATTATTATTTTAAATAAATAAATAAATAAAATGAACAAAAAAAAGAGATATGGTTTTGTCACAGATTTATAATTTTTATGCAAGTGCACATACTGAACAAGTAATATAATTGTGAGTGGAGTATCGTCTCCACAATGATTAATTACTAAGTTGATTATAAAAGTTAAATGTCAAACAAGATAGTTTAAGAAATGAGCGATAAAAATTTGCAATTAAATAGTAAATACTAACAAGTGCAGAAAAAAACGTAAATATTAAGCAGAGAATAATATAAAATTGAATGTAAATGAATGGTAGAATTAAGATAGGATTACTGAATCATCCTCACTTGTAATTCTAAACACAAATGTTGCAGCAATGCTATGCCAAAATCATTCCTGTTAACCAAAAATTCAATCTATATATTTGAATTTATTATGATTAAAGTTCTTCAAACTAACTTTTAAAATATTCTTATGTCTAACTAGTTTTCAAAGCACAATTTATAGCATCAATTTTTATGGGTTATGCACGATAACAATATATTTTTATATTGTTACGAATCCAAATATTTACAAAGCAGATAATTGAAACATGCATCATTCAAGTTAGATCTAATTAGAATTATTAGTCCTAATTTATTTTTCCTAGATATTGATGGTCAAACAATAACATGAATTAACATTTAAGCTCACTTGAATAAACAGAAGATTATTTTCATAAATATCAAAACATTATTTAAATAATCATTACAATCTTAGATTCATCGTAATCCCAGCTAAGGAAAACTTAGCTTATGTTCTGGATTTCAAAAATCAGCAAATCACAATAACTCATTGATTACAAAATTCACAAGAAAAAGAAGAAGAAATTAAACGCAAAGAAGATTGAAAAAAAGTAAGAAAAACTCTAGTTGGATGGTGACTATATGTGCTCTTTTCTACTAGTACACTTTCTTTCTTCGTCCTTTCCTTCTTTGTGCTATTCTTTCTTCTTCTCTTCTTTTTTTATTACTCTCTGAGCTCAATCACCTATTTTCTTTAGATAGTACTTCTTTTTTCCTTTTATATTAGAGTATGTGAGATACTCTAGCATATATGTCAACCAAATAAGGGAATAAGTTAGCATCATCTCTCCTTAGCTGGCATTTAATATCATGCAATCACTGCTAGCTGTGCACAAAAATTACCTGGTAAAGAGAATCTGCGAACTTGGCTTTGTTGGCAGCAAAACTCAATTTCCAGCTTTTGGCTCAAATTTAACTCTTTCTCTTAAAGGAGTAACATTTAAAATGTTGCAGAGTTCAAATCCAAAATTAAGCAATTTTACTAGAATATTAGAGAAATAAAATAAATATTAACTAAATTAGACCTTAAAAATAAAAAATATAAAAGTTAAAATAAAGCAAGTAAAGACACGTAGATTACACAATTTATTTCTCTAAAACAACCATTTTAAGACTAATGACACACTAGATAACTCTATTTTCTTAGAGTTATCAAGTTTGTTATTAAAAATAACAAGTAACTAATAATTAATAATTAGTAACTAGTAATTCATTACTCAAGATCACAAAAAAACTGAAAAATTGGGCTCTTTATGTCATCTAAATATGTATTTGTTGTTATTATTTTTATTTTTTTTGAATAAATAAATAAAATGAACCAAAGAAAGGGATCTGGATTTTTTTGAAAGTAACAAGTAACCAATAATTAGAAACTCATTACTCAAGATTACAAAAAAATCTAGAAAATCATGCTCTCTTTATGTCATCTAAATTTGCTTTTGTTGTTATTTATTTTTATTTTTCTTAAAAATAAATAAATAAATCAAATGAACCAAAAAAAAAGGATTGATTTCTTCTTGAAAGTAACCAATAACTGGTAATTGGAAGCCCTTTACTCAAGATTATAAAAAAAATTTAGAAAATTAGAAACATGTAATTGATTATAGTTACATCTGGACAAATTTGGACGATCCATGTACACAAAAAACTTAAAGTTACCAAAAGAAAAAAAAAGTTCACTAATAAATCAAAAGCAAATGCTTCCTATATTTTCTACTTCAACTTTGAGTCTGCATCCCCTTTAGCTTCCAAATTATGACCATTAACCTCCTCCTTAAAAATTCTCTATCAAACTCATAGTCCTCAATTTGTTTCTTGCAAGCATGTTTATATAGATCAACAAACAACTTGTTGCATTTATTCTCGACATATAAATCTCTCAATTTATCAATTGTGATATGGATGAAGCACTTTGCAAATATAAAAACAAAAACACTATAGTCACTACATCCAAAAAATAATAATTCATATTAGAACACATAAATAAATATGGCTAAAACAAATAAATAAAAAAAATTAAACAAAATACTATTGTGTTTGCTTATGAAGACTATCTACCATAATAATCTCTATAGAGTCGGTAGCTTTCATGCTCACAAAATATTGAGAAGTAAGGTCAATATTATTCTCAAACTGATAAAAACCAACTAAGTCCAGTAGCAATGGTAGTATAACTGAATAACGTTGAACTACATTCATTGTCTTTTTGTCATTACTTACACTCTTCAAAGAATTGTAGACACGAAGGCGTCTAGAATAAATACCAAACTGAACCATAATCCAATGATTTGAGGTATCCATATACACTGGTATCAAAACATGATCCACCTCATTCCAAACAGTATTACAGTACATATAGAACCCGAGAATGCACTCAACTAAACTATCATCATTTTTTATAATAGAAAGATCACAAACAGAACCTTAGAACAAAAACGTTCATTAGGTTTAAATTTTAGCTTCCACCTCTGAAATAAACCACATTCTAGAAATAAAAATAATGAAGAAACACGAAACAATACATATGAGAATATATATATATATATATATATTTTTTTTTTAAAAAACAACAGCTACAAAACATACTAGTAACCAATAATCATACAACTAAATTTCTTAAAAATCAAATACATGTCAAATAACACCAAAAATAATAATAATTACCTTCAAATATTCTAGAAATGAAGCTTCCTCGAAATTTTCCTCCAACCGAAATAGATTTTCTTTTCTCTCTAGAATCTTATTCATCTTCAAATGTTGTTGAACTTGTTGATTTCTCCTTTATTTTCACGGTACTTTTCCGATTTTAATTTAGAAGGAGGAGTGACTAAACTTGTTCGAGTAACAATCATGGCTAGCAAGATGGAAGAAGATGAGAATAGATGTGGAAAATAGAGGAACAAAATGGAAGAAAATGAAATCCTTGTTGAATTATAAGATGGAAGAAGATAAAAATGAATATAGAAAACAAAGGAAGAATACGGAAGAAGTAGAAGCTCTTGAAGAAAAAACTTAAGCAAGAAACTAAAGGGGCCACAAACACAAGAAAAGAAAAATGGCCTTTAACGCGTTCTGAGAAAATCCAAAATTTCCAAAAATGATATTTGCCTAAATAAAACTATACGAGAAAAAGGAGCACCTTATATATCTAATTCCTTTTATAAGGTACCATGTATAATCTAATTTTTACTTTTTATTTTTTAGGGCATATTTATCTTCTGTAGAGCTAACTCATATGATTGTTACTCTTTTCTTTTATTTTTATTTTTTATTATTATTATTTGAAAACATGATGGTCGCATTCACAATCAAAGTATCAACACAGTACCGAACAATAAAAACGACACCCAACGAAAAACAACAAAAACATAAACAATATCAATATAAAATTAGACAACTAAAAAGCGACACTGATCGAAGAATACGATAGTAACATGAAAACAACACACACAATTAACTTAACAAAAGTAACAACTTTAAAACTACAATAACCTTTATTTGTATTTTTTTTTTCTTTTCTTTTCTCAGAAAAGGAAAATAGAACGATGATTATAGCCTGACATGAACTGAAGAACGACAATAAAATGATATCAATCTAAAACAACATCAATACCAAATGCAATAATTTACGGCAAAAGGCTACCTGAAAACGACATGATACAAAAAACGACAATTAAAACCGTATTGTTACTAAAATAAGGTCAAAACTCTTGCCAGAAAACAAAGAAAACTATAAATAGAAGCTTTGCAAGCAAGTAAATATGCAAATAGGCGAGCCATGTGATCAGTGAAGATCTTGATTCTTGACTAAAAGGTTCAAAATTCAGCATCATCATAGCAGTCATATGACATATGGTCAATACCCCAATAACTGAAAATACAAAAGCATTTTAGTCCAAATGCATATTACAAAATATAAGTTTCATAGCTCAAAATCAGAATCCAGTTCTTGGTCAAATCAGTTTCAGGCTTCATTATATTTCAGTCCTATACATATCCTGTAGCAAACAAAAAGAAGAATAAGTAAATATTCAGCGAGAACCTTAGCGGCAAATCTTGAAATGTATTGAAAGAGAAATGAGAAATAAAAGAAAGACATTAGAAGGAAAGAAAATATGAAACATTGAAGATATGAACTGCATAAATCATTTACCAGTTCTGGTCATGCTTTTCATCCAAGAGCTTAGTTTTATTTCTGAAATAGGCACAATGGTTGAAGGACATTTTTAGCATTGGGGTGTTCCCATTCCAGTGATTCCCACCACTCTTCTCTTACCATGATCTTTTGGAGAGAAGGGAGGTGACACGGTTCATTATCAAGGAGAGAGAACTTCTTCAGCTTCGAACAATTGTCTATAGTAATTTCTTGTAGAAAATCAGCGACTAGAGTTTTCTTACTGCTGCAAAAGCTTTCTAGTTCTGGTAGGAATGACAACCACAAAGATTTCAACTTGGGGAGAGACAGCTCAGCTGTACCACCACTAGTACTTCCTTCTTCCTCACTCTCATGTGTTGTTGCTGCTATGATTTCTGTCATTCCCTCACAAAGTAAAACTCTCATCGTTTCGAGGTTTGGGAAGAGCAATAACAATGCAGGAGTGAACAGATTCTTCATACTTGGACAACCATTTATTACAATGGTCTTAAGGGAACAAAAGGTACCGGTTGGAGGTAGAGATGATACATCTCTCTCTTCACTTATCAATCCAGTGAAGTCCTGCAATTCTTGAAGTCTTAATTCCTCAAGGCTTTGAAGAATAGGCAAAGAGCAAGACGAAGAAACAGAAAGCAGAGTCTCTATTCCATCGCAGAGCACAATACGACAGGATCTTAAGTTAGCAATGTTCTCTAGAGAGGAAGCTTCAGATAAACTTCTAACCAGACGACAGCTTTCAATATATAGGAACTGAATTCCTTGAGGAAGCAAAAGTGGGTATTTCTCTGAAGTTATTTTACTTATGTCAGAGTTTATCAAAGCTACTGTTCTGTTGTAGTTATTTATCCTCCAACACAAATTGTTGCCGAATCCCACTTGAAGAGTGTAGCTCACAAGTTCTCTCTCCTCCAAAGAACTGACATATGTATTCAAGTCATTAACATCGTATAATTGAGCTTTTAAGGTCTCCAGCCTTCTTAAGTTTGCTAACTCTTCCCCTTTCACTTTGGTTGAGCTATTCCAGTCAAGGACAAGGTGCTGGAGGCGGAAAAGATTGACTAGAATCCCAGGGCAGATAAGTAGAGAGGTTGCAAAAAGATTTAGGTATCTTAAATTGTCCAGCGTTTCCAATCCTTGAGGTACTTCTGTGATTCCTGTATAGCCAAGGTCAAGCCTCCTTAAGGCCTTTAGATTTGCTAAAGATGGCACATACTTTAAGTTCTCACAACGTTTGAGCAATAAGGCACTGAGATTCACCAAGTCAAGAACCGAATTTGGCAGTTTTTCAATGTCGGTATAAGACAAGTTAAGAACACTGAGCCTGGTCATATTCCATAAGAAACAATCTGGAATGCTTGTTAGTCTATTACTCATTAGGATCAATGTTGAAATGCTTGGACACCTTGGTGAAACAGTAGGAGGAATACTTGAAATGCCATTGTCCATCAAAGAAACCTTTACAAGATCCTCTACCCACTCTTCTTCATCTGGTATTTCTTTCAAATCTACACTGGCTTCGACCAAAAACCGAGGACTAGTACTTGTAATTTGTAGTGCCATATCCCTTACTAGATCATGCATCTTCACATACTTTATCCCATATATCTCGAGATTTTCAAGCAAACAAGCATTTACAAGTTTATTCAATATTGTATGACCTCTGTAAAACTCTGCTTGCCTGCTCTTCATCCCATCAATCAACCTCTCATCGATGAAAAGCTCTATCAAGTCTTCTCTCTCAATTGGGAAATCTTCAGGGAACAATGAGCAATCTAAGAAACACTGTTGTACTATTGGATCCTTTAGCATGTCATAGCTGTATTTCAGTACTTGAAATACCTTCTTTTCCATGTCATCATGCCCCAATTTTGATTCTTTCATGTTTTCCAATGCATTCCTCCACTCAAACATGTCTTCTGCTCCTTTCATGCTTCTAGCCATTGTAATAATCCCAAGCGGCAAACCAGCACATTCTTTGACAAGAAACTTTGCAGTTTCTTCAATTTCAGGAGTCAGTTTCATGTCAACCCCAAGTTTCTCCAAAAATAGCTCCCAGGACTCTTTGTCAGAAAGAGGAGACACTCTAATTTGCTTTTGACAGTCCATTTTCTGACACACATCCAAATATCGAGTAGTTAAAATAAGCTTACATCCATTTACGCCAACACGAATTCCAACCTCATTTATAGGAATATCTTCCCAAACATCATCCAGAATAAGTACTAAGTTCTTCCTTGTCCCCAAGAAGTTTGATAGTTCTGCAGCCCTCTTTTTCTCATCATCCTCGATTGAAAAACTAAAACACAAAGCATTTGCAATGTCAACCTGCAATTTATGAACACTAAATTTTTGTGATACAGTCACCCAAGAAACAGAACTATCCGGACCATGCCGAACTAGTTCATTGTTTATATGAGTAAGCAGAGTTGTTTTCCCCACTCCACCCATTCCATAGATCCCAATAACTGAGACACTATTATTCCTTAGGCATTCCAAAATCGTATTCATATTTTCAACAAACATTTGACCAACCAATTTTGTTGTTGGAAATGAAACTCCTCTACTCTCTTGTGCTTCTAGTGTGAGCCCTCGAGGAAAAGCTCCTTGCTCATGAAGTTCTCCAGCTTCCGCCATTAATCTATCCAAATTTCTGTGCAACTGTATACTTGGTAACCATTTTCTTCTTCTTTCTTGAACTTCTTGCTCCGTCCGCTGAACCTTATTCTTTATCCTCCCAACACTTCTTAACCAGCTTTCTACTTCCTTTTTTCGTCTCTTCATTGACAATGACTCCGCGTATTTCAGCTCTTCATTAATATCATCTTCTTTGCCTTCTAGAATATCCAGTTTTCTTTTCAGTCGATTCATCTTTTGCTCAACGCTCTCAAATTTAGTCATTCCATCTACAATATCCGCTACCATCCTTATGCTCTCCATACCTAAGGGATTAAGTAAATGAAAACTAAGTATCTTGGGCATAGTGCAAGAGAGCAGTAACACGTAACTGGTAAAAATTAGTAACAAAACGGAAGGAAAAAACGAAAGTAATTTGCTATTTCAATGAATCATCACAACTGGTCTTTACATCACACTCAAAACGCAAAGGGATTTTGTAGTTAAGACTTAAAAATCCATACAATTGCTGATGATATCTAACGTATTAGAAAATATACTATAAGGTAAGGTAATGTTTGGAACACTGTTACTCTGTTTTGTATTAATTAAAAATAATATTATGTTTAATTTTATTTTTTATATTATTTAATAGGAAATCAAAATTTAATATAATATAGAGAGTATTATCTAATACATAGTAAAATATTGTATAATACTCACTCATCTCATTTTTTCTTCTAATTTTACTCTCGTCATTTTCTAATTGCTTTATTCCTTTCAAAAGTGGTATTTTTCTAAATATATTTTTAAAAATAGTACTTTTCTAAAATTATATCAAAAAAGTGGTTTGTTCGTAAATAAATTTTTAAAAATGATAATTTTACAAGTTGAACTTTTCTAAATATTTTTTAAAAATCATATTTTTCTAAATAAAATTTTTAAAAATAATATTTTTCAGAATTAACTTTTTAATGAATCAAACATAGTACGATAATAAAATAATACAATTCAGCACACCAAACCTAAATGTCTTATGAGGCTTGTATTAGCGACGGTGCTCACATATTTGAAAAATGAGACATCAGATATAAAATATGTTAGCTGCTTACTTAGATGTATACAAATATGATACATATACATATATAACAGGAAACTTACCATTTGATACATGAGCAAAAATTGAATTGTTCTCTTCCATATGGCCTTCTCTGAGGATAAGAACACTTTGGATTTGTTTGGTTGTTGGCTTCCCAAACCCTTGTAATTTTTCTTTTCTTTAGAGTATCTTCTCCTGATTTAAAAGTTGTTAAGAAAGTTATAAAATAATAATAATAATAATAATAATCTAACCACAAACAAATAATTAACAATCAATTGAGAACAATAAAAAAAAAATATAACAAAATACTAATATTATAACAAAAGAACCCGGAAAAAAACAAGCATACCAAATGTATCTGATCAATTGTTCTTCTATGGCTTTGACAATGAAACAATAGGAAGCTCAAAGAAACGACAATTGTTTAAAGAAAAGAAAACGGAATGTAGCAGATATGGGAAAATCTCTTGCAAAATGCTGCTCGGAGAAGCAAGTGATAAGGTATCTTATTATTAAAAATTATAAACCATTAAATATAAAAGTAGACGCAGAGTGATCTCAAAGTCAACGTGCCAGGGGCCAGGAAAAAGTGGCTTTAAGACTTTTTTTTATTTTTTGTTTTTTTGTTTTATACATGTAAATTGAAGCTTTAGTTTGGTATAAATGAAAATATATGGGTTTTTTTTTTTTGATAAAACACTAAAGGTAGTGTTTTTTTTTTTTTTAATGTTATCTCATTAAGTTGAATAAAAAAAGAAATAAAAGAAGTATCATATTTTGGGTTATCAAATCTAAAAGACAAAAAAAATGATTTGTAATTAAAACATTAGCCAAAATTTTAGTTTTTTTCTTTAATATAGAAATACATGTTAAATTTTAGCATATGCTTTTCTTGCCATTATATTTTATACGAAAAATAGCTTATATTAAAATTAATGCTAAATATAATATAGGATAACACATATGCAAAAATCTGGCATTGCATCATATGCTTTAGAGATGCTCTTACATATTGACATTGAGAAGTCATCAAATATTACAATGTATATATATTTTTCTGCTCTTAATTCTATTTTTGTTGCTTTCAAAAAAAAATATATTTTTGTAAACTGCTTTTATTTATAATTATAAGCTAATGATATATTTTCCTAAATAAAGAAATAATTTCAAGAAAAATAGTTTACAAATTTAATTCGAGCAAGATATAAGGACCTTCTGTCAAATATATATGTTAGGGGTTCTAACACTTTTACGTATAAAAACTAAAAACAATTAGAGATATTCTGGTATGTGTCTATGTTTTTCAAATTTGATTTAATATATGTTCATCAATAAAAAATTTATAGCAAAATGTCCACCTATTTAAAATTTTAAAAAACTCTTAGCTAATAAATATTTTTTTTTCAATTATGCCCTTAATTAAGTTGTTCAGTATTTTATGTTTTCACTTTTTTGATATTCTTTCATTATTTTTTTTTTGGTGCCTCGTTCTTCTCTCTCTCTCTCTCTGTTTTTTATTGTTCAGCCACTGATTTTCCAAATCGTTCTTCTAGAATCTCTGACGAAATCGTGTTATTTTTTTGGCTTTGTTTGGTTATTCTTATTCTTCTCCAGCATTATTTGGTTCATTTTCGTCTTTTCTAGCGTTATATGGTTCTATCTCTTCTTCTCTGGTGTTTTTGGTAATTTCAATCTTGATCTTCATTGTTTTATTTCAATCTTAATTTTGAACTTATCTCGGTATGTATTATTTTTTTCATTTTAATTTGAGTGATTTGATGATGCTTATGGTTGCATTTTTGCCTTTTTCAGTTGTATTTAGTTTTGGAGAATTTGATTTTTATCGATAGTTTGCGTTGAAATTATTTTAAAATCAAACATAATCTTATTTTTTTTTGTTAGATTTGAGTTCTATTTGTATTTTCTTGTGTATCTTAGAATTATTTTTTTATAATTGGAAATGGTTTATAATTTTTTTTTTGTAGTACATGTATTTTTTGTTATAGTATATATGATTTCTGTGATGATATATGATGTTATTATTCTCTAGGTTTTGATGATGAAGATATTCAGTAGGTTTTATGTTTGGTTCGTATATTTCTTATCTTGGTACATATAATTTTATTCATGGTATATTATACTTCTGCTTTGTAGGTATTTGGTTCATATATTTCTATTCTTTATATATACGATTTTTGTCGTAGTATATATATTTTCTTTAGTGGTATATGACATTACTATTATCTCGTGTTTTGTTGATGAAAGATGTTCAATATTATTTTGTTTGATTCATGTTTTTTGGTTGTTTGTTATGAATCTTTTAAGTTCTACAGTTGAAATATATCTTTAGTTTATTCTTGATCATATTCTAATATACCTAACATACTTAGTTTATGTTTTCACATACCTGTTATAATTATTTTATTTTTCTTATTTGTTAAAAGGCAAGTTGTTCTCCCATCTAATATTGAGAAAGCCGATTTTAGTAGGCCAAAAATGTATGGAAGTCTTTCAGCTGGTGAGTTTAAGAAGAAGAAGCATGTGAGGTGCGGCCGTTGTAAGCAATTGAGCTATAATAAAAAAACTTCCAGAAATTTAGTTCTTATGGAATTACTTGTTTTGAATAAGATGAAAAAGCATAGGGATCGTTAGTTTCTTTTTGTACAGAGTTATAGTTTATGTTCTTATGAAATGAAGATTTTTTTCTTTTTTTTTTCTGCATATTTTGGTATATTAATTTAGAGTCTTGGTCTTAAAATAGAATTGTTCGTATATTTATGTACCTTGTTTTAAACTCATATACTTAGTTTATTTTTTCATGTACACATAATATGTATAGTACCACTCAAATGGCTTTATAAACCTGATATATGCATAAATTTGAGTATATATGAATTGAACAGATAATCTATGAACCACACATGCAAGTTTATGAACTACTCAAATGGCGTTATGAACTATAAACATATCTCATCATTCTAGTTCATTAACTTATTTTTGTTTCATCAGTGAATAAAAGAAGAAGATTTTTGAGATGTAATAATATATCAAAAGTATACTCAAAATGTAATAAATTTAATAATACTTTCTTAAAGACATAATTTCAATATTCATGAACCAATAATAAAACATTTATTATTTTCACAATTAAAAATATTAAAAGTCATCATCTTGGTTAAATGAATATGCTTTTTTAAATTCTAAATTTTCCTTATTCTAATTAAACCAAACAAAACTATATCTTTTTTTTTATTAATTTTACTTTTCTATTTTCTAATAGCTTTTGTAGTCATTTCTTGCTTTTCTTCAGTCCAGCGATGAAGTTTTATAGCTATCTTTTATTGGTAGAATGCCATTTTGTCTTGCGTTACTTTTTCTAAGCTCCCATCCATCCTCAATACCACTGTCCTTTTGATGATGAATAAATACACAAGGTTACGAACGAAATATATAAACTTATTAATCGAATATATATTATACTGTTAATTAAAAATTCATTAACCACTACTAAGAATTAATGAACTACTATGAAAATATCATGAACTACTATAAAAAATTTATGAACCAAATAGAATTAGATATTATATGAACTTGTGTTTTAAATTGACAACTATAAATCACATATAATTATAAAGTTAAAACAAATACTATACAAAAATCAGTTTATAACACCAAGTATTGAAAAAATAACGAACCTAAAATTAATAAAATATAATTTATGAACTCAACTTATTATTTATGAATGACAATAATAAATTCATAAACTACTATGAAAAAAGCCTAAACCACCAAGAAAAATTCATAAATCAAATAGAATTAGATATTACATGAATTTATCTCTTAAATTGACAACTATGAACCACACACAATTATACAATTAAAACAAATATTGTATGGAAATTAGTTCACAATACCAAACATTGAAAAAATAATGAACCAAAAATTAATAGAATATAATTTGAATTAATAGAATATAATTTATGGACTCAACTTATTATTTATGAATGAAAATAAAAATTTTATGAATGACTATGAAAAATTAAGAACCACTAAGAAAAATTTATAAACTAAACAAAATTAGATGTTTTATGAATGAGTACAATCGAACTCATGAATACTCTAGCAATGATATCTAAGAAATGCTCCATTAGCTAAGACAACTAAAAAGCATAAAAAATTCACCAACCATTCAAATGGAACTGTACATACTCTCTGTCCCATTTATATATATATAAAAAGTTCATAAAAAATTCACCAACCATTCAAATGGAACTGTACATACTCTCTGTCCCATTTAATATATATATACACACATAAAAAGTTCACGATTGTTAATTAACTTTGGCAAAAAGCAAAATACCTCATGACTCAAACATAATTGATACGGGTTTGTGAGCCAAAAACCTAATATGACCCATGCACACAAATATAGTATAATCAATATAATTCATTCCTAGAACCTCCAAACAAAGCCAATGGGACTCGGAGTATCACAACAATGTCCAATAAAAAATATGATCTAGAACTAAGACAATACATACTCATCTACTCATACAATGGAATTGATAGTATCCAACAAAAATTTGACAAAATCTCAAAAATATATCAGAAGTACTAAAATAATTACCACAACATAATATTGCACATAAGTATATTTTGAGTTAGTGACATCATATGCGCTACTTTACATACTGAATCAAACAAAATAGTATCAGTAAAGAAAATCAAATAGAATAAAATACCTACCTTTATATACCATATAGAAAATTTTGAAGGAGATATATTCTCATATCTGAAACATAACTTTATGAACCAAAGATATAAATATATAAACCATACTGATAACTTCATGAACTAAGGATAAAATTTTATGAATCAAACAACTTATGAATTTAGACCAAAGATTTAAATATATAAATTCAAGATTTAAAGTTAGGAACATAATTTACCAAGAACAATTTATGTGAGATATATTTTCATATATGAAACACAATTCTATGAGCTAAAAATATAAAGTTATGAACTATGTTGACAACTTCATGAACTAAATACATAATTTCATGAACCAAATACACAAGTTTATGAACTAAACACATATACTTATGAACCAAATAGAAATCAAATATGTACCAAACAGATATTGAACCCATCCCCATATTCTCTCAAATTTGAAATTCTAGCATAGTATCAGTACTTGTCATAAATATACAACTTGTATTATAACAAAAAAATATAATAAATATATAAAATCAGAAATTACGAGTGGAAGAATAGTGAAGAAAAGGAGTGTGCACTGGGAATTGTGCAAGATTACTTGTCGATCCACTATCTCTAAGTATCTCACAAAATAAACATAAAGAAAATAAAGTTAGAAATAAAAATAAACACCTAAAATAAAATTAAGCTACATATTTTCGATATTAATAATAATCTAAAAATGCCAATCCCAGAGCAATGACATCAAAATTTGAAAATGAAAAATATTTAATCATTAGAAATAAATGTCCAGCATCAAATTAACATATATGATAACAAGTCTAGTAAAACTTAGAATTAACTAGTAAATTGACAAAAATGGTCGATCTCTCAGAGATTGAGTTTTAGATTAGTGGTTAAATACTAAAATTATCATAACCTAATTTTATCTAGGCATCAAATCTAAACAAATTTAAAATTAAATGAATAAAAATATAGATAAAAAGAATTATGTAAATAAAATATGGAAATTACTATGTACTAATGTACTAAAGACATGATTTCTCCTAATTACTCATAAATTCATTAATTAAGTAATTACTAGACTAATTCTAGTAAATTCACTAATCAAGAGGCCTAATCTAACTCATTCCCTTTCTCGAGTACCGAATGAGATAAAATATCTAAGTATCCAAGTTGATATCTCTATCTAATCCGGTCCTCTAAGCACCCATTGAGTTTTAGCCCTTAAGAACTTTCTAATTTGATTATCTAGGTATTGAACTCCTTTTGATCTCACAATAATCTAAACTATGTTTCTCAATTTCCGTTTATGAAATCAAATTTTCTCAAGTATTAAAATCACAACCTAAGTTCAACTAATTTATTGGCCACATAAATTAGAGGCAATAACCAAAGAGAAACATAAATAAATTGACAATAGAAAATAAGCTAACAATTAACAAAATATGTAAAATAAACTATAGAAAGGGTACATCAAATCCTAAGATAGAGAATCAATCTAAGCATAGTAAAATCTATGACTAATCTCATAAAAATTTTTATAGTTCTAAATAAATAATACAATATGTCTAATACAAAATTCAAATGAGATTGAGGTGAGAAAGAAGAAGAGAAAACTCTTTTGTAGAGGTAGAACTTCAAGCTTTCAATTCTTCAAGCATTTCTCTCAAGTATTCTCTCCAAATTTCAGCTCTAAAACTTTTTCTCTCTAGGATTTTTCAACTCTCAAAGGTGTCTCTTCTTCAACTCTCTACCTTAAAATAGAGGCTAAAGTGTATATTTAAAAGGCATTAAGATGATCTAAGAAAGAAAAAAATTTGACCATTTATTGGTATTAGATCAAAGGCCAAAAAGAGCCCTTAAAATCTGCCAAAAACGAGTGGACACGTGGCTGCAAAATAGAGAAAACGTGGCTTGTGCGCGTGTTGAAAAATGAACTAGCAAATCGTGGTGCCCATTTCTGACACTACGGCGCCAATGTTTCTGGTGCGAGGCACCGTGACGTTAGTAATCTAGAATTGAGGCACTGTAGTGGCTATTTCTAAGCACCGCGATACCTAGTTACTGGTTCAGTCGATCTTTTTAGCTATCTTTGATACTCTAGGGCTCGTTTTGGCTGTTAACAACTTTAGATTCTTCTCTTTTTTGGTACCAAATGTGTACTAAGCTTCAATCTCTTTTTTTCTATGTGTTTTGTCTTAACTCTAACTCTCTCTTTTTTTTTTTTTTAAATTTTAATTGTTTTGAATAATTTAAACTCTTGAAAAAAATAAGAACAAAATGAGACTTTTTTTTTAAAAAACTTTTGTCATTCTCATTTTAAAATTATTTTGAATAGTTGAAACTCTTATAATTTTTAGTAATTATTATTTTCATTTAAAATATTTTTTAAAGAAAGAAAATAATAATTAGTTTTAATATATGTTTTCTGATTTAAAGGATAAAATTATCTTTTTCAATAAATAAAGTTCTAATTTTGATTAAATGTATGGGCTCAGTCTTATTTTATAGGAAAATATAAATTGAAGATCTGATTTGATATAAATGAAAAGTTGCAGGCTTTTTTTTTTTTTTTGGTTTTATAAATGTAAACTGAAGCTGAAATTTGCTATAAATGAAAAGATGCAGGTTTTTCTTGGGTTATCAAATCTAAAAGACAAAAAAAAAAAATGATACTGTAATTAAAACATTAGCCAAAATTTTAGTTTTTTTCTTTAATGTGAAAACACATGTTAAATTTTAGTATATGTTATTCTTGTCATTATTTTTTATACGAAAAATAGCTCATATTAAAATTAGTGCTAAATATAATATAGGATAACACAAATGCAAAAATCTGGCATTGCATCATATGCGTTAGAGACATTTAGAAGTCATCAACTATTACAATGTACATATATTTCTCTGCTCTTAATTCTATTTTTGTTTCTTTCAAAAAAAAATCTATTTTTGTAAACCGATTTTATTTATATATTTTTGATAAATTAACCGTTGTTATTTATAATTATAAGCTAATGCTTTATTGTTCCTAAATAAGGAAACATTGTTTGGAAAAAAGTTTACAAATTTAATGCGAGCAAGATATAAGGAACGCCTTTTGTCAAATATATATATATATTTATATATATGTCTACTAGTTAAAATGTATAGCAAAATGTCCACCCATTTAAAATTTTTTAAAAAAACTCTTAGCTAATAAATATTTTTCTTTTCCGATTATGCCATTAATTAAGTTGTTCAGTATTTTATGTTTTCACTTTTCCGAAATTCTCTCATTCTTCTTTCTCTCTCTATTTTTTGTTATTCAACCACTGATTTTCCAAATCGTTCTTCTCGAATCTCCGGCGAAATCGTGTTGTTTTCAGACTTTGTTTGGTTCTTTTTCTTTATCTCTAGCGTTGTTTGGTTCATTTTTATCTTCTCCAGCATTATATGGCTCTACCTCTTCTTCTCTGGTGTTTTTGGCAATTTCGATCTTGATCTTCATTGTTTGAGTTTAATCTTGATTTTGATCTTATCTCAGTATGTATTATTTTCTTCATTTTGATTTGAGCAATTTGATGATGCTTATGGTTGCATTTTTTCCTTTTTCAGTTGTATTTAGTTTTGGAGATTTTGATTTTTATCGATAGTCTGTATTAAAATTATTTTAGATTCAAACATAATCTTGTTTTTTTGTTAGATCTGAGTTCTATTTGTATTTTCTTGTGTGTTTTGGAATTATATTTTTGTAATTAGTAATGGTTCATTAATTTATTTTTATAGTATATGTATTTTTTGTAGTGGTATATATGATTTCTATTATGATATATAGCATCACTATTCTCTAATTTTTGATGATGAAGATATTCAGTAATTTTTATATTTAGTTCATATATTTCTTGTCTTGGTATATATAATTTTACTCGTGGTATATTATAGGTATTTGATTCATATATTTCTATTATTTGTATATACAATTTTTTTCGTTGTATATGTGTTTCCTATGGTGGTCTATGACATTACTATTGTCTTGTATTTTGTTGATGAAAGATGTTCATTATTATTTTGTTTGGTTCATATTCTCTGATTATTTGTTATGAATACTTTAAGTTCTATAGTTGAAATATATCTTCAGTTCATTTTTGTTCATATGCTATTGTATCTAATGTGCAGAATCATGTACTTAGTTTATGTTTTCATGTACCTACTGTAATTGTTTTATTTTTCTTATTTGTTAAAGAACAAGTTGTTCTCACATCTAATATTGAGAAAGTCAATGTTAGCAGGCCAAAAATGTATAGAAGTCTTTCAGCTGGTAAGAAAAAGAAGCAAGTGAGATGCAGTCGATACCAGCAATTGAGCTATAATAAAAAAACTTGTAGAAATTTAATTCTTATAGAATTACGTGTTCTGAATAGGATGAAAAGGCATAGAAATCGTTAGTTTCTTTTTGTACAGAGTTATAGTATATATTCTTATTAAGCAAAGATTTTTTTTTCGGCATATTTTAGTATATTAATTGTGGGTCTTGATCTCCAAATAGAATGGTTCATGTGTTTATAAACCTTGTTTATAAACTCATGTACTTAGTTTATTTTTTCATGTATATATAATATGTATGGTACCACTTAAATGGCCATATGAACCTGATATATGCATAAGTTTGGGTATATATGTACAGACAATCCATGAACCACATATGCAAGTTTATGAATCACTCAAATGATATTATGAACTATAGATATATCTCGTTATTCTAGCATATTAACTCATATTTATTTTATTAGTGAGAAAAGAAGAAGAAGATTTTTGAGGTGTAATTATATATCAAAAGTATACTTAAGAATATAATGAATTCAATAATACTTTCTTAAAAAAATAATGATAAGTGTTAATTCACTCACAAATAAAGTATTATTCAACTCAAATAATTGTAAGTTCTCAAGTATTTTTGTCAGTTTGATGTGTTTTTGTTTTGTTTTTATAGTTTTAATGAATAAATGAGAATCAAGAAAAATTACTGATAAATATAGATATTTCAATCATTTGGAATAAAATTTGACTTGATACGAATACAACACAACAAAAATTAGGCAAAACAGAGCTAAAACGAAGAAATGGTGCCATCGGAAAGAAAAGTTATCTTGTGAGTTCTAGAACCGAGAATGCCATAGCACTGTCCAAGTAGCACCGTGACGCTACCTAGAAATCAAATTTTCAGAGGCCAGAGCATCATGACGCTGGTCAGGGAGCACCGCGACGCTATGCAACATCCAGAAGCGAATTTTTAGTGAGTTTTTAGAGCCAATCTGGACCATTGATGTCATCTGATCGAATAGTTGATATTCCATCTGTCCTAGGTCACATTTGAGGCCCTTAAATACATCCTTAAGCTGCCATTAGAAGGGTGGATAGTTGGAGAGAAAATACAACAAAGAGAGCTCAAAATTTTAAAGAGGAAGGAGCTTCGAGTAAAAATTTTGGAGAGGATGCTTAAGAGAGTGGCTTAAAGAGATTGAAGCTTGAAGTTCTACTTCTATAAAAGAGTTTTTCTCATTCTCTTTCTCACCCTAATTTTATTTGAATTTTGTATTGTGCTTGAAGTTATGAAAATGTTTGGATATATGAAATTCTTGTTGAAATTAGTATTGGATTCTCTTATATTGAACTAATTGTTTTATGTTTAGGGAATGGTATAGCTTAAACTTTGATTCTATATCTTAATTTTCAATATATTCTATGATGTTGTTCTTGAATTTAATCATGCTATTCCATACTTAATATTTCTCAACTAATTAGCTACTAGTTAAATGATTTAGTTTCTAGAATTTAGTATTTAAGAAAGGGAATTTTAGAAACAATAGTAGGATAGAATAACCTAGGACTTACAGAGTTTGAGAGAACCTATAATTCCTTTAAAGCCGTGATCAAAGAACTCTTGAACATAATAAATTCTTAAATTTTAGGTTTGGAATAGAGATATTGGAACCAGGATTTAGGAATGATTTCACTTGGCACTCGAGAAAGGGAATAGAATTATCTTTGGGTTCTTGGCTTATAAACTATGAATAATTGATTTGAATGCAATTGATGATCAAAAAGACATATTTGTTAGTTAGTTGAACTCAATTTCTTAGAATACTTATGCATAGAGTTTCTATATTTTATTTTTATATTTATATTTATATTTGTATTTATGTAAGTTATATATTCATTTACTTTGGTTGCCTAGATAAAGTTAAGTCACGAGACGTAAAATACATATATATAAAATAACTGTAAGTGCATGGGTTGTAATCAAGTAATGAAGTAATAAGTATAGAGTCGTCGATCCCATGAGGAATTGTATGTTAAATTATCGTTAATTACTAGAATTATCGTGACCTAACTTTATTTAGACTACTAAATTAAATGAGTTTATAACATAAAGAAATACAAATATAACTATGAATACAGAAATAAAATATGTAGACTTCTATGCACAAATATACTAGGGGATTGAATTTTCCTAACTATCAACTATGTCTTTTGATCACAAATTGCATTATAATTAATTATTCATATTTTTAAGCTAAGAACCCAAAGGTATTTTTACTCCGTCTATCGAGTGTCGAGTGAAATCATTCTTAAGTCCCGGTTTCAATATCTTTATTTCAAACCTAGAAATTAAGAATTCATTATGTTTAATAGTTCTTTAATTATAGCTTCAAAGGAATTATAGATTCTCTCAAACTCTATAAAATCCTAGGTTATACTATCCTACTGTTGTTTCTAAAATTTCATTTCTCAAGTACCAAATTTTAGAAACCAAATCATCTAACTAGTAGCTAATTAGTTGAGAAGCATTAAGCATAGAATAGCATAAATAAATTCAAGAACAACATCAAAGAACATATTGGAAATCGAGACATAGAATCAAAGTATAAACTGCATCATTCTCCAAGCATATAACAATTAGTTCAACATAAGAGAATCCAATACTAATTTCAATAAGAATTTCATATATGCAAATATTTTCATAACTTCAAGCATAATATCAAATTCAAATAAAATTAGGGTGAGAAAGAAGAAGAGAAAACTCTTTTATGGAGATACAACTTCAAGCTTTAATCTCTTCAAGCCATTCTATCAAGCATCCTCTCCAAGATTTTTGCTCCAAAGCTCTCCTTTCTCTAGGATTTTTGAGTTTTCAAGTGTGTTTTTTCTCTCCATCTGTCTAAACTTGCTATAGAGGCTTAAAGGTATATTTAAGAAGTTCCAAGATGACCTAGGTTGAGTAGAATATCAACTATTTGATCAAATAGCATCAATGGTCCAAATTGACTCCTTAGCTAGCACCGCGACACTCCTTAGCAAGCGTCACAGTGCTGTAATCTCTGGAAGTCTAATTTCCAGGCAGCGCCACGGAACTACTATTCAAGCACCGCGGTGCTCTCGGTTCTGAAAATTAGCACGATAGTTTTTTTTTTTCAGGGGCACCATTTCTTTGTTTTAGTTCCGTTTTAACTGATTTTCATTGTGTTGCATTTGTATCAGATTCAACTTTCATCCTCAATAGTTGAGATATTCATATTTAGCACTAATTTATCTTGGTACTTATTTATTCACAAGAACTATAAAGACAAAGTGAAAACACATCAAACCAACATAAATGCTTGAGAACTTACAATTATTTGAACTGAATAATACTTGATTTTGAGTGAATTAATCACTCATCACATAAGATTTCAATATTCATGAACCAATAATAAAACATTCATCATTTTCAGAATAAAAAAAAAATTAAAAATCATTATCTTTGTTAAATGAATACACTTTTTTTAAATTCTAAACTTCCCCCATTCTAATTAAACTAAACAAAACTATATCTTTTTATTAATTTTACTTTTCTATTTCTTTATAGTTTTTGTAGTCATTTCTTACTTTTTTTCAGTCCAGTGATGAAATACTATAGACATATTTTGTTAATAGAATGCCATCTTATCTTGCATTACTTCTTCTAAGCTCTCATCCATCCTCAATGTCTTTGCCCTTTTGATGATGAATAAATACACAAGGTTATGAACGAAATGTATAAATTTATTAATCAAACATAAATTAAACTGGTAATGAAAAATTAATTATTCATTATTAAGAATTAATGAACTAGTATGAAAATATCATGAATTACTTTGAAAAATTTATGAACCAAACAGAATTAGATATTACACGAACTTGTCTTTTAAATTGATAACTATGAACCACATATAATTATGCAATTAAAATAAATACTGTAAAAAAGTAGTTTACAATACCAAGCATTGAAAAAATAATGAACCCAAAATCAATAAAGTATAATATATGAACTCAACTTATTGTTTATGAATGATAATGACAAATTCATAAACTACTATGAAAAAAACATGAACTACCAAGAAAAATTTATGAATCAAATAGAATTGGATATTACATAAATTTTGTTTTTAAATTGACAACTATGAACCACACATAATTATGTAGTTCAAACAAACATTATCGAATATATCAGTTCACGGTATCAAGTATTGAAAAATAATGTACTAAAAATCAATAGAATATAATTTATGAACTCAATTTGTTATTTTATGAATAAAAATAAAAATTTCATGAACGATTATGAAAAAAATTAAGAACCACTAAGAAAAATTCATGAATAAAACAAAATTGAATATTTCATGAATGTATGCAGTCGAGCTCATGAACGCTCCAACAATGATATCTAAGAAATGCTCTATTAAACTCAGACAACTAAGCAAAAATTTGAAGCATAAAAAATTCACCAACCTTTCAAGTAGTATTGTACATGCTCTCTATCCCATTCTTTTTTTTTTTTTTTTTTTTTATATACATAAGAAGTTTATGATTGTTAATCAACTTTAGCTAAAAGAAAAATATCTCATGACTCAAATATAATTGATTTAGGTTAGTGAGCCAAAAATCTGATATGACTCAAGCACACAAATATAGTATAATCAATATAATTGATTCCTAGAGCCTCCAAACAAAGTCAAATGGACTCGGAGTATCACAACAATATCCAATAAAAAAAAATATGATCTAGAGCTAAGACAATATATACTCATCTACTCATACAATGGAATTGATAGTAGCCAATGAAAATTTGACAAAATCTCAAAATTATATCAGAAATACTAAAATAATTACCACAACATAATCTTGCACATAAGTACATTTTGAGTTAGTGATATCATATGCACTACTTTACTTACTGAATCAAACAGAATAGTATCAGCAAAGAAAATAAAATAGAACTAAATATTTAACTTCATATATCACATAGAAAATTTTTAAGGAGATACATTCTCATATTCGAAACATAACTTTATGAACCAAATATATAAAATTTCATGAATCAAATAATTTATGAATTTAAACCAAAGATTTAAATATATGAATTAAAAAATTAAAGTTAGGATCATAATATACCAAGAACTAATTTATATGAGATATATTCTTGTATATAAAACACAATTCTATGAACTAAAAACATAAAATTGTGGACCACACTGACAACTTCATGAACTAAATACATAGTGTCATGAATCAAAGACAAAAGTTTAT
The DNA here is from genome assembly GCA_002914805.1 of Parasponia andersonii. Lineage (NCBI taxonomy): Eukaryota > Viridiplantae > Streptophyta > Magnoliopsida > Rosales > Cannabaceae > Trema > Trema andersonii. Next base: position 344,722 of record JXTB01000347.1, on the reverse strand, counting down.
GAAATAAACACATATACTTATGAACCAAACAGAAATCAAACATGTACCAAACATATATTAAACCCATCTAGATTCTCTCAAATTTGAAATTCTACCATATGTATCAGTACTTGTCATAAATATGCAATTTCAATTACAACAAAACAAAAGTATAAATATGATAAATAAATAAAATCAGAAATTACGAGGGGAAGAACAGTGAAAAGAGGATTGTGCAATGAAAATTGTACAAGATGACTTGTCAATGTACCATCTCCAAGTATCTCGTGAAATAAACATAAAGAAAATAAAATTAAAAAATGAAAATAAAAGCCTAAAATAAAATCAAGCTCTTTGCTTTCGATATTAACAACATTCCAAAAATACCAATCCCAAAATGACAACGCCAGAATTTGATAATGGAATACATTTAGTCGTTAGAAATAAATATCCAAAATCAAATTAACATTTATAATTATCTTCTATTAACTAATCTAACAAGTCAAGTAAAATCTAGAATTAACTAGTAAAGTGATAAGAAGGACTGATCCCTTAAAGATTGGAATTTAGATTAGTTATTAAGTACCAAAATTATCATAACCTAATTTTATGTAAGCATCAAAACTAAATGAATTTAAAATAAAATGAATAAAAATAAAGAATTATGAAAATAAAATATAGAAATTACTATGCATTAATGTACTAAGGACATAATTTCTCTTAATTACTCCTAAATTTACCAAATTAAGTAATTACTAGACTAATTCTAGTAAATTCACTAATCAACGTACCTAATCTAACTCATTTTTTTCTCTCGAGAGCCAAATGAGATAATATATGCGTAAGTATCCAAATTGATATCTCTATCTAACCTGATTCTCTAAGTACTTATTAAGTTTTAGCTCTTAAGAACTTCTTAATTTAATTGTCTAAGTATTGAACTCCTCTCGGTCTCACAATAACCTAAACTATGTTTCTCAATTTCATTTTATGAAATCCAACTCTCTTAAGTATCAAAATCATAACCTTAGTTCAACTAATTTATTAGTAACATAAATTAGAGGCAATAAGTAAGGAGAAACATAAATATATTGACAATAGAAAATAAGCCAATAATTAACAAAATATGCAAAATAAAGTATAAAAAAAGTACATCAAATCCTAAGATAGAGAATCAATCCAAGTATAAAAGAATCTACGACTAATCTTATAAAGAATTTCATAATTCAAATGAGATTAGGGTGAGAAAGAGAAAGAGAAAACTTTTTTGTAGGGATAGAATTTCAAGCATTTAATTCTTCAAGCATCCTCTCTAAATTTCAGCTCCAAAGCTCTCTCTCTTTCTAGAATTTTTCAGCTCTCAAAGGTTTGTCTCCTCTTAAACTCTCCACCTTAAAATGGAGGATAAAGTATGTACTTAAATGACGCTAAGATGACCTAAGAAAGAGGAGAATCTGACTATCTATTGGTATTAGATCAAGGACCAAAAATGACACTTAAAATCTACCAAAAAAAGAGTGGACATGTAGCTACGAAATGGAGAAAACACGGCTTTTGTGCGTGCTAAAAAATGAACTAGCACTGTAGTGCCCATTTTTGGCACTACAGTGCTAGCATTTCTAGTGCTAAGGTACAGCGACACCAGTGCTCTAGGACTGAGGCATTGCCCATTTCTAGGCACCACGACACCTAGTTACTGGTCTACTTGAGCTTTTAGCTATCTCTGATACTTTAGGCCTCGTTTTAGCTGTTAACGGCTTCAGAAACTTCTCATTTTTAGTGCCAAATTTATACTAAGCTTCAATCTCTTATTTTCTACAATAAAAACACAAAATAACATTAAAACAACACAAATTTTTGAGAACTTATGATTATTTAAACTTGGAGAATACTTGATTTGTGAGTTAAATACATGCTTATCAAATTGTTGAATGAAAAAAGTATTGAGTGAGTTTAATCATGGAATCTGAGTTTTGAACTTTGAACATGACTGTGAAAATGCTGAATATCATGCCAATGGATCCCAAGTAATCCACCAGCAGATCTTGTGGCACCAACATCGGAGGCACGTATGGATTCGCTACCGATGGCTTCCATGGATCGCTCGCCCTTGATTTCTGGCCTTGAAGTTGTCAAGGAAGATGAATAAAATGATTGGAAATAAGGGCAAAGAGATAAAAGAAATTGAGGTTTGACTCGTTCAGCCAGGTGGATGTGATCTGAATGGATCATTTACTTGGGTCATTCATTGAGTTTTGGGCTTTAAAAATGACATATACCTATGCAGCCCAAATAATTATAAAAATACAATAGATTAGGGCCTGTTTGGCATTGTTTTTTGTTTTTTATTTTCAAATTTGTGTTGTTAGAAATAAGAACAAAAATTGTTTTATAATGTTTTCAGAAAACAATGGGTGTTTGGCAAATATTTTCTAAAAACAATTTTTAGGAAACAAAAATTATATGAACATAAAAAATTATATTTGTATTATAAAAAAATATTAGAGAGAAAAAGTCAATAGAGAGTGACCAGAGAGAAATTCAAGTAAGAGAATAAGGAGAGAGAAAATGATAAGATTACATTGGGATAAAAAATAAAGATAAAAAAAGTTATAAAAAACAAAGTAGTAATAAAGAATGAGGAGAGATAATGTGATTAAAAAAATGAAGGGATAGAAAATGATGAGAGAGAAAGTGATGAAATAAAATAAAAAGAAAGAAAGTGATGAGAAAGAATAAGAAGAGAAAGTGATGAGAGAGAAATAATGATAGAGAATGAGGATTAAGAGAATGGAGAGAGCGAAAGTGATGAGAGAGAGCGAGGAGAGAGAGAGAGTAGTTAGAGAAGGTGATAAGAGAGAAAGTTACAAGAAAATATGTATATGAAAGAATTTTTATTTTTTTCAGAAAAAGAAAAAAATTAAGAAAACATCTTGAAAACAACATTTTTGTTGTTATCTGAATTTTCTGTTTTTTTTTAACTCTGTTTTTAAAAATTGTTCTCAGAGAATAATGGCAAACACTTTTACGTGTTCTCAGAAAACAATTTTCTGTTTTTAAAAACAAAAAACTGTTTTTTAATTATGACACCAAACAACCTCTTAGCTTTTAGGTTTTAGAAAAATACATTTTTAATTGATTACTAGTTACTAGTTTCTGAAATTTGGTTACATGCTACTAGTTTTTAGTTATAAGTACCTCTAGTTACTAGTTACCAGTTGTTAGTTACTATTTTAAAAAATGGTATATTTCTAAATAGTTTTTTAAAAAGGATATTTTTCTAAAAAAATATGATACCAAATTTTAAAAAATTAAGCATAACATATTTTTTAATTCTTTTTTGAAAGAACCTTAGTGAGCCTAATTTTTTCTACAAGGAATGCATAAAAGTAGATTTTAGCCTTTATATCAGTTCAAGCCTAAAGTCGAAAAATAATAAAAATATCGGATGAACTAAACTTCTAAAAGAAATCCTAAATTTATTTTGAGATATCATTCTCAAAAAATTTATCTAAGCAAATAGCACTTTTCAAAACATATGGGAAAATAACACTTTTCTTCAAAATTAGTATTTTATATAAATACTCTCAGGTAACCAATTAATTGGATAATCAGTCTAGTTACTAGTACTACTAAATAAATACCTCAAGTAAATAACATGATCAATTATCTCAAATATCTTATCAATCGGTTAAAAGTGAGCCGTGGAAAAACACAACTTTTTCTTTATTTTTTTAATTTTTATTTGTTTCTTTCTTAGACATCATTGAATGGTTTAGTTGGTCCATTTGATTGGGCGTGAAGCAATAAAAATTAAATAAAAATAAATATAAGTCAGATACCTTGTTAGAGCAGACGAATTCTGATACCAACTTTGGTGAGGGAGAGGTCTGAAGTCTGAAGACTATCCAGAATTTCATTTTAGCACAATTACATCTACAAGATTTGGTTCGAACCCGGATCGTATAATCTTCTTTTTTTTTTTTTTTTGGCATATTCATCTTCTGTAAAGCTAACTCATATGATTGTTACTCTTTTCTTTTATTTTTTGAATTTTTTTAATGGAATTCATAATCGCACTATGACACAGTGCCACTTTTAAAAGAAGAGCGAATGACATGAAATAGAAAAACGACAGCAAGGTTTTTTTCTTTTTTTTTTTTTTTTTAAAAGCACGTAAATGAAAAACGGCATTGACAGTAAACGATATAAATTTGAAATCGACGATTTATTTAAAAAACAGCAAAAGTAATTCAAAGATCGGCGAGGACAATGGAAAACAGCATCCGACGAAAAAAGGATAAAAATATAAACGACCCAATGTAAAATTAGATAGCGATTAAAAACGACACTAACGTATAAATAAGATGGTGACAAGAAAACAACACACAACATTAACTTGACAAAAATAACATTTTTAAAACGACAATAACCTTGATTTTTTTTTTTTTTTTTGAGAAAACTTTGAAAAATTTGTGAACTATTAAGACTACACTAACTTCGAAAAGTGACAAAAGCTAACGACAATTAGAACCTTCATATAGATGACTCCAGCTGAATAAGGATAATAGAAAACGATATCAATCCAAATTAACATCAACACCAAATGCACTGACCTATAAGGAAAAGACTACCTCAAAACGACATGATTAAAAAAAGCGACAATGAAGACCATATTGGTAATCAAATATGGCCAAACTCTTGCCAGAAAACAAAAGAAGCTATATGTAGAAACATTGACAGCAAGTAAATAAGCAAAGGGTAAACTTAAAAAAAAAAGAAAAACATTTAGGTTTAAATATTCTGTAATTTAAATTCTGAAATTTGAACTCTGCAAAATAATAGTTTGAGATTAAAAATTTATAAAAATTAATATACAGAGTTAAATTTTTAAATAATTTTAACTGATAAAAAATAATAATATCCTCAAAATTAAAGAAAATAATAAAGATTAATTCAATATTTTAATAGAAGATATTATTATTTTTTTGTTACTAATATTGGTCAAAAAATCAATACAATATACTCATTTTCAGAAATTTCTAATATCAAAATATTATTTTACAAAGTCTAAACTTCAGAATTTAAATTACATAATGTTGATGGAGGTTTTATCAACAATAAATTTAGAAAAAATTAAGAGATGTAGCTTGTGTGAATTGAGTTATTAATCAAAGCGAATAAAGAGAGAGAATTTTATAGTGATTCAGCCCTAAAAAAGATGAGCTTACGTCTACGGTTTTTCACTATTTTATGGAAAATTACAAGTACTCAAAGTTACAATGTTTCGTCTGGAAATCTCTCTCAAACTGGGAGTCAGAATTTCGCAGTCTCAAAATTGAAAAATTGGAAAAAATTGGAATCCCTTGTCTGAAACATTGAGTCCCCTTCATATAGGTGAGGGTAACCCAATGTTCCTAATTGTAAAAAACGGGTAACTATACAATCAGGTAATACAATTCGAGTAACAACATAATTGGATAACCACTCAAAACGGGTAACTAGTCGATCATAAGTAGGAGACTTTTATTTCCCTTTCCTTGCAGATTTCCTGTTTGACGAAGCATATTTATTTCCCTTTTCTTTCGAAAGAGGTCGCCTACAACCTATACAGAGAAAGTCGCATATAACTTATGCAAAAGAGGTCACACGACTACACGGAGGAGGTCTCATATAACCTAAGCGGAGGAGGTCGCATATAACCTAAGCAGAAGAGGTCACACATAATTTACACGGAGGAGGTCGAACTTAACCCTTACTTATGCGATCTAACATAGGATTTTAGACCGCACAGCAATTGCCCCCCAGTTCCATTAGTTCTTTAGGACAAAATGGAGCTTCCTTTTAACGTGCGATCTTAAAAATGCGATGTCATGACCTAAACTGGAGATCTTTGAAGAGTTGAAGAGTCGCCAGATTTTCAAATCCTATCTCTCAAGATCACGCGTATCTTTTTCTGACGGATGAAAATACGTGTAGCCTTTTCTAAGAAAGATAGCAGAATTCAAGGAAGCTTAATGATGCCAACCGTCGTTTTTAAACCAAATCTTTTCAAATTTTAAACAATTCTGATTTTTCGGAAAGAATCAAATCCCGCGTAAACTTCGGCCTTCAGATCTAAAAACCAAATTCATTGATCTACGGCTATGATTTAACGGTGCTTGGAGTGTAAATATCGGAAACCAATCTGTTTCTGTTTTATTTCACTGTTTCCTTCTTCTCAGACAATATTGAAGCTTCAAAGAACCCTAAAGCGCCGTTTCGTCCTTCAGCTCGCACAATCACAGTTTCTTCTCCGACGAAGTTCAAACCATCTCAAGTCCTCCGCTTCTAAAGAAAGGTTAGTTCATTTCTTCTCTTATTTCTTCTGTTCTTGAAAAAATAATTTCAATTTTTAGGAATAGAAACTCATCCCACATTGAAGTGAAATGAGAATTATTTTTTTATCCCCCTTTTTCAGTCCGTAAGGTAGACTTACTAGATAATAACCAGAAACGAATTTGTGAAAAGAATTTCTAGGGTCTGATACCCTATTTTATTTCCCAACGAATTGCTCGAACATTTATTTTCTGATGAACTGCTCGAACAATTTTTACGAATCCGTAGACCTCTTAGGAATGAGCTTGCTTGTTTGTACAATCCTAGGATGAATACCCAAAGTGATGGCATAGTGAGAATCCTCGATGCCTAAATCCCTGTGTATTTCTTTTCTAATGTCTAGTAGTGATGAATTTAGGGAAGGGAATGCATTTTCCGGAGATTCTGACTCGAGTATTAGTTCCATAAACCTTGAAGATTACCTCGAGCTGGAGCCTGAAGTAGAAATAACAAGGGTCAGGCGAAGTAGTCCTCGCATAGGCGATCTCCCACAAGACCAGTGGCCTCAACATATCAGGAACGCCCCTACATTTTCATCAGGCTGTCAATATGTAGAGGGAAATTGATCATGTACCAATATAAGAATGAGCTGTACATCGAAAAAACTCAGCAAAATCGCGAGCAGCTATAGGATCGCCATACCCCTTCGCCTACCTATGAAATTTAACCGACCACACACTCCCCCACACAGACTCGTTTCTTTTTTCTGAGGCAGTCCTCAAGTGTGGCATATATCTCCCACTCCATCTGTATATAAAATCGATTATTGACTACTATGGAGTCATCCTTTTTCAATTGACCCCTAATACCTATAGATATATGGTAGGTTTGTATATACTGTACCATAAATTAGGTTTAGAAACCCCTTCACCTGAAGAATTCGCTTGGTTCTACCAAGTGAAATCAAACCCGTCAAATCTCGGCTTCTTTTATGCGAGCAAATGGTCGAACCAGGCAATAAAAATGATTTACGGAGTTCGCAACAACATGGGAAAGTGGAAAAATCCATTTTTCCATTTTGACTATGCGGCTAACAGCTTCTTTCAGAATCCCGGTAGGTAGCCTTCCAATTTATCGCCTTTTTTCTATGTTTACTTTTATACTGATCGCATTCGAATGTCATCGCAGATAACAGTGATTGACCCGGACTCTCCAAGGAACAGCTCGCAAGGGTATATAAAATCAATGACCTTCCAATTAAGGAATTTAATTGGAAGGTACTAGGTACTTCGAATAACCTGGTTGCTTGCGGTCTACTTCCAAAGGGAGCCGCGTTCCTAGACCCCCCGGTTCTTTCATCTAAGTCATCGAGCTCGAAGAAGAAGCTAAGGAAAAGGACGGATTTAGGTGCCTCGTCTTCAAGGATTAGAAAACGAAAAGCACCGGTCACCCTTCTACCCTCAGAACCTTCATCTCCAGAGACAGTGTCACCACCAGCTCCTCAACCAGCTCCACAAGAAGAAGGTAATTACACGTACATTCTAATTACCCTTGTACTATATCTCCTTGCTCACTAACATATCTATACAGAGATGGTCATCGGTAGCGGCTTGTAAGCACCACCTTCAACTCTCAGGTCCATGGCAAAAACCAAAACTCCCGAGAGTACCCCGCCATCGAAAGGGAAGGAGAAGGTCGACAGCTCGAAGAAAAGAAAAGTTGCCTTCGAGGACTTCCCAGCAAGCTCGCCTCCACCACAGCCTCAGCCAACGAGTCATCCTGAACCACCCACCGAGGCTGCCACTTCTTCAGAACCGATCTTGGTAGATAAGGGTGCAGAGCTCTTCGCACTCCTCAACCAATTACCAGAGAAGGCTGGTATGAGCGCAGCCTTCATTGATCGCTTCACATCTGAGGAAGGTTGGGAGCGGATGAAGCAACATTCAGCCAAGGTCGCTTTTGGATCAGCGATGAGGATGCTGGCCAATGTAAGCTTTTCTATCTTCTCCTCGAATGTATTCTCTTGATGTTAACAATTAGATTTTATTATTTTTTTTTAGACTGCGGCTGCTGCTGTCATGATGCACAACCCGGTTCTTGAATGCTTGGAGAAGGCTGAGAAAGTTGAAGAGATAACGCAAGCGTTCGAGAACTCGGAGAAGGCTCGGGAGAAGGAGAGAACGGCCTTCAACTTAGAGAAGTAGCAGATGCTCGAGGACCTGGCCAAGGAGAGACTCGCCAAGGAGAATCTCGAGGAGAAAGTCAAAGAGCTCGAGAAGGCCATTCTTGAGCATCCGGATCGCATGAGGGAGGCGACCACTGAGGCGGTTCACAAAGCTATCGAGGAGTTCAAGGCGACTGAAGTCAAAGAACTCGAAGATAAAGCTAGTGATATCGCCTCGTCGACCATCATTTTCAATATTTTCTGCGAGCATCCGGATTTTGACTTCTCCATCCTTGGCGAGGACGTGGTCGAGCTCGTGCAAAGCTGGGGGGAGGATACCGCCAAAGCTGGGGATGGCGGCGCGAGCCCTCCTGCATAACTTTTTTTTTTTTTTTTTTCAAGAACAATGCGGGCTTGGTCCCCCTTATTTTCTATGCATGTACGGGTTCTTTTAATAAATATTATTATTTTTCCTTATATGCTCCTGCAAAACAATGAAAACACAACAGTAATTTAACTAAGTAGTCAATCATAGGTGATTGATAAGTACGCTTCTAGCGATTTAAATCTGACTAACTTAAAACGAGTTTTAAGCGTTAGGATATGTTAGGTCGCTTAAGAAAATAGTCAATACGAGTGATGCAAACTCTAACTGTATTTCAAAAGTTCCATGTCAAAATAAAACATAGCAATATATCACTTCGAACAATGAACGTTTTGCTTAGTTACTTTTCTGTTCGAGGAGGGAAATTGCGTAATACGATATGCTGAGGCATGAAGCAAGGAGAAATCCTAGGATTTTAAGGAGATTCAGATACTTCGACGATCTAAAATCCCTGTCTCCTCTAAATAGACGTTTGCATAGTGCCTTAGGAAACCAGTAGGAGATAACATTCTGATCCCACTGCCCCCCGAGTTTTATGGTGTCCAAAAACTGCCATAAAACTATAAAAGACGATCGGAAACGAGTTGAAGTAATAGCCGAAGAAGTATTATTGATGAATATTAATGAAGAAGATACAGTAGGCTGTTGAAGATAACATGAAGATTTATTGATAATAACGACGAAGTTGTTCTGCATTCCAAGCATGCTCGATCTTTTGTCCACCGATGCGAGCTAGGTTATATGTCCCAGGTCGAATGACGTTATCAATAACATAAGGCCCTTCCTAAGAAGGCCCAAATACACCAGCACCATGTTCTCTGTTATTAGGTGGAACTCGTCGAAGGATAAGATCTCCAACTTCAAAATGTCTACCTTTGACTTTGGAATTATAATATCGAGCAGTGCATTGTTGATATGATGCAATTCAGAGCTGAGATTGTTCACGTCGTTCTTTTAAAAGATTGAGTTCAATTCTCAGTAATACATCATTCTGATTTTGCTCATAAACAGATCGCCGCAGGGAGCCCACACCAATTTCAACAGGGATCATCGCTTCATATCCATAAGCCAAAAAGAATGGACTCTCTCCAGTAGTGGTTCGTTGTGTGGTGCGATAAGCCCATAAAACTTCTGGAAGTACTTCTGGCCAAGCTCCTTTATGGTCCTCCAGTTTTGTCTTTATATTCTATTTGAGTATTTTGTTTATCGCTTCGACCTGCCCATTGGCTTGTGGATGAACAACAGCGGAGAAACTCTTTTTGATGCCCAAGTTATTGCAGAAGTCACGGAACTCGTCATAGTCGAATTGCTTTCCATTATCAGAAATTATGGTATGTGGTATACCATAACGACAGATTATAGATTTGTAAACAAAATCTATCATCTTCTTCACGGAGATAGTGCTCAAGGCCTCGGCTTCCGTCCATTTTGTAAAATAATCGACTGCGACCACCGCATACTTCAAACCATCTCGTGCTAATGGAAGCATCTCGATAACATCAATTTCCCACACAGCAAATGGCCATGAACTAGTCATTGAAGTTAAAGGAACATGTGGTTTTCTAGGAATGGTCGCAAATCGTTGACATTTGTCACATCTCCTAGAAAATTCCAATGTATCTTTCTTTATAGTTGGCCAAAAGTACCCTTGTCAAAGAATCTTGTTTGCAAGCGCTTGCCCCCCAGAATGATTTCCACATATTCCTTCATGAATTTTCCTCATAATATAGCATGCATTTTTATCATTGATGCACAATAATAATGGCGAGCTGAAACTCCTTCGATAAAGCTTTCCATCCTGGATGACATAGCGAGCTACTTTCATGCGAAGCCGCCTTGTATCGTCTTTATTCTCAGGGAGATTGCCATTTTGTATATATCGTATTATGGGATCCATTCACTACGGTTCTTCATCAACTGGCATAATTACTTGGGGTTCGACCTCGATGCTTGGTGATATAAGAAATTCAGCGGAAACTACCTTCAAGAATTCTGCATCTTTTGTCGAAGCGAGCTTAGCAAGCGCATCTGCCCGGGTATTTTTAATGCGAGGAAGAAGCTGAATGTTATAAGTGTCGAACGTTAAAAACAACTGCCGCACCTTCTCCAAATAGGCCATCATTCTCTCTCTTCTCGCTTGATAATCGCCCTTAACTTGACATACGACCAGCTGAGAGTCGCTATACACTTTAATTATTTCAACCTTCATTTCCTATGCGAGCTTTAGCCCAGCTATCAGTGCTTCGTATTCAGCCTCATTATTCGACGCTGGGAATTTGAAGCGAAGCGCATAATGAATGTTGTGCCCTTCAGGACTGATTAAAACTATGCCCGCACCTGCTCCATTTTCATTCGATGACCCGTCAACATAAAGTTTCCACAACTTTGATGTATCTGAGGCGGGTTTTTCGAGTACTCCCGTGGGAAGATTGACGTCGTATGTAAATTCCGCAATAAAATCTGCGAGGGCCTGCCCCTTTATAGTAGTGCGAGGTTGAAAATCGATGTCAAATTGACTCAATTCAACAGCCCACTTAAGCAGTCATCCTGATGCCTCAGGTTTCTATAAGATCTGTTTCAACGGGAAATTCGTGAAAACCCGGATGGAGTGAGCATGGAAGTAAGGTCAACGCTTTCTTGATGCAATGACGAGTGCTAGCGCCAATTTTTCCATTTCTGGATATCTGGTTTCAGCATCAAGTAATCTCTTACTTACATAATACACCGGTCGCTGAATATTTGCCTCATCGTGAATTAATGCGGCACTCGTCGCATACTTAGAAACAGCGAGATATAGGCATAATTCTTCTCCCGGATTTGGCTTCGATAAGAGTGGAGGAGAACCCAAGCATTTTTTCAATTCTTGGAATGCCTTCTCGCATTTCTCTATCCACTCAAACCTTTTTGATCCCTTTAACACCTCAAAGAAAGGTTGGCATTTATCGGTTGATCTGGATACAACCGACTCAGAGCAACTACTCTTTCTGCTAGGCTTTGCACATCCTTTGGTTTATGAGGAGATTGCATATCAATCANGTCATTGAAGTTAAAGGAACATGTGGTTTTCTAGGAATGGTCGCAAATCGTTGACATTTGTCACATCTCCTAGAAAATTCCAATGTATCTTTCTTTATAGTTGGCCAAAAGTACCCTTGTCAAAGAATCTTGTTTGCAAGCGCTTGCCCCCCAGAATGATTTCCACATATTCCTTCATGAATTTTCCTCATAATATAGCATGCATTTTTATCATTGATGCACAATAATAATGGCGAGCTGAAACTCCTTCGATAAAGCTTTCCATCCTGGATGACATAGCGAGCTACTTTCATGCGAAGCCGCCTTGTATCGTCTTTATTCTCAGGGAGATTGCCATTTTGTATATATCGTATTATGGGATCCATTCACTACGGTTCTTCATCAACTGGCATAATTACTTGGGGTTCGACCTCGATGCTTGGTGATATAAGAAATTCAGCGGAAACTACCTTCAAGAATTCTGCATCTTTTGTCGAAGCGAGCTTAGCAAGCGCATCTGCCCGGGTATTTTTAATGCGAGGAAGAAGCTGAATGTTATAAGTGTCGAACGTTAAAAACAACTGCCGCACCTTCTCCAAATAGGCCATCATTCTCTCTCTTCTCGCTTGATAATCGCCCTTAACTTGACATACGACCAGCTGAGAGTCGCTATACACTTTAATTATTTCAACCTTCATTTCCTATGCGAGCTTTAGCCCAGCTATCAGTGCTTCGTATTCAGCCTCATTATTCGACGCTGGGAATTTGAAGCGAAGCGCATAATGAATGTTGTGCCCTTCAGGACTGATTAAAACTATGCCCGCACCTGCTCCATTTTCATTCGATGACCCGTCAACATAAAGTTTCCACAACTTTGATGTATCTGAGGCGGGTTTTTCGAGTACTCCCGTGGGAAGATTGACGTCGTATGTAAATTCCGCAATAAAATCTGCGAGGGCCTGCCCCTTTATAGTAGTGCGAGGTTGAAAATCGATGTCAAATTGACTCAATTCAACAGCCCACTTAAGCAGTCATCCTGATGCCTCAGGTTTCTATAAGATCTGTTTCAACGGGAAATTCGTGAAAACCCGGATGGAGTGAGCATGGAAGTAAGGTCAACGCTTTCTTGATGCAATGACGAGTGCTAGCGCCAATTTTTCCATTTCTGGATATCTGGTTTCAGCATCAAGTAATCTCTTACTTACATAATACACCGGTCGCTGAATATTTGCCTCATCGTGAATTAATGCGGCACTCGTCGCATACTTAGAAACAGCGAGATATAGGCATAATTCTTCTCCCGGATTTGGCTTCGATAAGAGTGGAGGAGAACCCAAGCATTTTTTCAATTCTTGGAATGCCTTCTCGCATTTCTCTATCCACTCAAACCTTTTTGATCCCTTTAACACCTCAAAGAAAGGTTGGCATTTATCGGTTGATCTGGATACAACCGACTCAGAGCAACTACTCTTTCTGCTAGGCTTTGCACATCCTTTGGTTTATGAGGAGATTGCATATCAATCAACACTTGTATCTTCTGAGGATTTGCTTCGATTCCTCACTGATTGACCATAAAACCCAGAAATTTTCTATATCCTACTCCGAATGCACACTTCTGGGGATTTAGCTTCATTTGGTATCTCCGGAGGATTTTGAACATCTCATCTAGGTGCTTGATGTGATCTTCGGCTTTCTCCGATTTGACTAGCATGTCATCGATGTATACCTCCAGTGTCTTGCCAATTTACTTTGCAAACATCATATTGACAAGACGTTGGTAGGTTGCTCCCGCGTTGATAAGTCCGAAGGGCATCTTTTTATAACAGTATAACCCTCGATCAGTGATGAATGAGGTATGTTCCTCATCTAGCTCGTACATGGGGATTTGGTTATATCCTGAATAGGCGTCTATAAAACTTAAAAGTTCATGCCCCGAAGTCGCATCTACAAGCTGGTCGATTCTCGGAAGAGGGAAACTATCCTTCGGACATGCTTTGTTGAGATCGGTAAAATCAATACACGTTCTCCACTTCCCATTAGGTTTTTTCACCGAAATCGGGTTTGCAAGCCAGTCAGGATAGAAAGACTCTCTTATGAATCCGATTTCGAGCAGCTTCTCCACCTCTTCTTTTAACTCGACGTAGCGTTCTGGATTCATGGCCCTTCTTTTCTGTCGTACAAGCTTCTTTGTCGGATCTATGTTAAGATGGTGGGATATGATCTTGGAATCAATCCCTACCATATCCGAATGTTGCCATGCGAAGACATCCAAATTAGACTTCAGAAAAGCGACCAATGAAGCTCACACAGGTCCTTGAACCTCCGTTCCAATCTTTAAAGTCCTAGAAGACAGATCGAATAATAAATCTTCCAAATCTTCAATGGGTCCAGTTCTGACCTCTTCGCTTATTTCTTGAGGATCGAAGTCTTCGCTGGTCGTTTCGATTGACGCTTTCATTGATGGTTCGACTGACGCTTTATCTGACGATCCAGATGGAGCTTCGTTCGCTGCCTCGACTGATGCTTTGTCCGCTGCCACGACTGATGCTTTGCCTACTGCCACGACTGACGCTTTGTCCGCTACCATGACTGACGCTTTGCCCGTTGTCTCGACTGACGCTATCTCCGGCAGGTGGACCATCATTGTACGAGACGTCGCATCCTTGGCTACAAGTTTTAGCGAGTTGTTATAACATGTCCTCGCATCATATTGATTTCCTCACACCTCGCCTACCCCATGTTGGGTCGGGAACTTCATTGTTAGATGGTAGATCGAGGTGACGGCTCAAGATTCCCTTAATGTCGGCCTTCCCAGCACATCATTGAAGGCAGAGGGACAATCTACCACCAAAAACTGGGTCATTATCGATGAAACCCTTGGAAAGGTCCCAA
>JXTB01000347.1:311836-324445 GCA_002914805.1 Parasponia andersonii | reverse complement strand
GGATTCACTGGTAACAGCATAATGCCTATGGGCATGATTGAGTTAATGGTCAACGTTGGAACCTATCCTAGGGTTTCAATGGTAATGACCCAATTTTTGGTTGTAGATTGCTCCTTTGCATTCAATGCTGTACTGGGAAGACCGACACTGAGGGAACTTTGAGCAGTAACATCAATCTATCATCTTGCTATGAAATTCCCGACTCAACAAAGAGTGGGTGAAGTGCGAGGAAACCAATATGATGCGCAGACTTATTACAACAACTTTTAAAACTCGCAGCAAAGGATACGACACCTTGCACAATGATGGTCCAACTATAAAGAGAAGCGTCAGGTGAAACGACAGTCGAAGCATCAGGCAAAACGATAGTCGAAGCATCAGACGAAACAACAGTCGAAGCGTCAGGCGAAACGTCAATCGGAATGACAAGAGAAGATCTTGACCCTCGAGAAATCGATGGAGAGGTCAAAACTGGACCTATTGAAGACTTGGAGGATTTGCCATTTGATAGGTCCTCTAAGATTTTAAAAATTGGAGCGAAGCTTCAAGAATCTGTGTGAGCTTTATTGGTCACTTTCCTGAAATCTAACTTGGATGTCTTCGCATGGCAACATTCGGACATAGTCGGGATCGATCCGAATATCACATACCATCGTCTTAACATAGATCCAACAAAGAAGCCTGTACAGCAGAAAAGAAGAGCTATGAATCCAGAACGCTATGTCGTGTTAAAAGAAGAGGTAGAAAAATTGCTCAAAATTGGATTTATCAGGGAATTATTTTACCCGAACTGGCTTGCTAACCCGGTTTTGGTAAAGAAACCCAACGAGAAGTGGAGAATGTGCATCGATTTCTCCGATCTCAACAAAGCATGTCTGAAAGACAGCTTTCCTCTTCCAAGAATCAACTAACTTGTATATGCGACGTCGGGGCATGAACTCTTAAGTTTTATGGACGCATATTCTGGATACAATCAAATTCCCATGTATGAGCTAGATGAGGAGCATACCTCGTTCATCACTGATCGAGGATTATACTGTTACAAGAAAATGCCATTCGGACTCATCAACGCAGGAGCAACCTACCAGCGTCTTGTCAACATGATGTTTGAAAAACAAATTGGCAAGACAATGGAGGTATATGTTGACGACATGTTGGTAAAGTCGAAGAAAGCCGAAGATCATATCAAACATCTTGATGAGATGTTCAAAATTCTCTGAAAGTATCAAATGAAGCTGAATCCCCAGAAGTGTGCATTTGGGATTGGATCTGGAAAATTTCAGGGTTTCATGGTCAATCAGTTAGGTATTGATGCTAACCCTTAGAAGATACAAGCGCTGATTGATATGCGATGTCACTGGCTTTCTCTTCGATCTCTTTGACTTCAGTAGCCTTGAATTCTTCAATATCCTTATGAGCCGCCTCTGTCATCGCCTCCTTCATGCGATCCGGATGCTCGGAGATAGTCTTTTCAAGCTCTTTAATTTTTTCCTTGAGCTTCTCCTTCTCGAACTTCTCCTTAGCCAGACCTTTGAGCAGTTGCTGCCTCTCTAAATCGAAGGCTTTTTTCTCCTCCTCGCGAGCCTTCTCTGAGTCCTCGAATGCTTGGGTTATCTCTTCGACTTTTTCAGCCTTCTCCAAATACTCAAGGACTAGTTCATGCATCAGGATAGTAGCTGCAGCAGTCTGAAAATAAAACACATCAATACTAGAAAAATGCATTGAAAAGAGAAAATAGAAGATGCTTACATTTGCCAACATCCTCATCGCAGAACTGAAAGCAACCTTGGCTGATCGTCGCTTCATCCTCTCCCAACCATCTTCAGAAGTGAAGCGATCAATGAAGGCTGCGCTCATACCAGTTTTCTTCGGTAATTGGTAAGGAGTACGAAAAGCTCCTCATCTTTATCAACTTGGTTCGGTTCCGAAGAAGTGGCAGTCTCCTTGGATGGATTGGGATGGCTCACAGTTTGAGGCTGAGAAGGAAGCGAGCTTGTCAGGATATCCTCGAAGGTGACTTTTTGTTTCTTGGAAGTGTCGACCTTCTCTTTCCCTTTTGATGTCGATGGAGGTGTGCTCTCTAGCATCTTGGACTTTGTCATTGACCCCAGAATGGAAGGCGGTGCTCGTAGTCTACTACCAATAACCATTTCTGTATAGATGTAAGTCAGCATACGAGGTGACATAATACGATGATGATAATATATATATATATATAATTACCTTCTTACTGTTGAGAAGCTGGTGGTGATGCGGTTTCTGGAGATGATGGTTCCGACATTGTAGGGGTGGCAAGTACTTTTTTTTTCCTAGGTTTGGAAGACGAGGCACTCTTTTCCGTCTGCTTCCTCAGCTTCTTCTTCTTCGAGCTCGAGGGTCTGATCGAACGGACGGTGGGATCCGGGAATGCGGCTCCCCTTGGAAGCGGACCGCAAGCGACTAAGTTCTTGGAAGTCCCAAGCTTCTTCCAATCGAATTCTTCAATCGGAAGGTCATTTATTCTGTACATACTTGCGAGCTGATCTTTGGAAAGTCAAGGCCATTCCCTATTATCTACGATGACATACGGGTGTGATTAGAATAATATGATTATACAGAAAAGGCGATAAACTGAAAGTTACCTACCAGGATTCTGAAAGAAGCCGTTATCCGCATAGTCAAAGTGGAAAAATGGATTTTTCCATTTTCCCATGTTGTTACGAATCCCGTAAAAAGTTTTTATTGCTTGGTTTGACCACTTGCTCGCATAAAAAAGCCGAAGTCTGATGGGTTTGATTTCACTTGGTAAAACTAAGCGAACTCTTCAAGAGTGGGGGTTTCTAAGCCTAGTTTATGGTATAGTATGTACAGACCTACCATGTATCTATCAGTGTTTAGAGTTAGTTGAAAAGGAACGACTCCATAATAATTGGCGATGAATTTTATGTAAGGATGAAGTGGGAGGTGGACCCCGCATTTGAGAACTGTTTCAGAGAATGAGGCAATTCCACGAGGTGGTATATGTGGTTGATTGAACTCCATGGGAAGGCGAAGAGGGATGGCGATCTTGTAGTTGTACACAATCTTGCTGAGCCTATTCGTAGTGCAGCTCGTCCTTATATTGGTACATGATCAGTCTCCCTCTACATATTAATAACCTGTTGCGAACGCAGGGGTATCTCTGATATGTTGGGGCCATTGGTCTTGAGGAAGGTCGCCTATACGAGGACTACTTTGCCTGACCCTGATTATCTCAACTTCAGGTTCTGGCTCAAGATAATCTTTGAGGTTTATGAAGCTAACACTAGTATTAGAAGATTCTCCTGAGAATGCATTGCCTTCCCTAAAAGCCTCACTACTAGACATCTGAAAAGAAATATGGATGGATTTAGTCCTATGCGAGTATCAGGGACCTTAGCTATATGTGAGCAGTTTTGGGGTCTCATCCTAGGATTGCATCAACAAGCTACTCATCGAATTTTTCCTAATCGATCTACGAATTCATAAAAATTATTCGAGCAGTTCGTTAAAAAAAAAAAACTCTTTCACGAGTTCATCTCTGTCTGTCATCTAAAAAAAGGTATTCTATAAATCAACGAAGGGGATCTAAAAAATTCCTATTCCAGTCCATCTGGGTGTGGGACGGGTTTTCATTCAGAACATTTAGGCTCTATAACTGGATTCAATTTCTAGAAATAAAATCTGTAAATGGGATTTCTGGACAGAGAACAATAAGAGAGATAGGATATATACTAACTTTTCTTCGAAGACAGAGGGATCGAGATGTAGTCTGAAGGATTTCGTCGGAGAAGAGGCTGAAAGTTGTACGAGCTGAAGAACAAAATGACGTTGAAAGGGTTGCTCTGTGAATACTTCGGGTTTCGAGAGAAATAGTAGAAGATAGGTTTTTTTAAGAGGAGGCAGATTAGTTTTCGATGTATATGCCTTGAGCATCGTCAAATCACAGCTGTAGATTAAGGTATTTAATTTTCAGATCCAAAGGCCGAAGTTCACGTGGGATTTGATTTTCCGAAATTAAATCGGTATCTTTTCAAAATTCGAAATGATTTGATTTAAGACAACAACTGGTGTCATCGCTATCATTGTGTCTGTTTAAAAAAGAAAAAAAAGGGAAAAGTCTCCTCGAGTTGTGCTATTCTTCTTAGAAAAGGTGATACATGGTTTCATCTGTCAGAAAAAGGTACGCGTGATCTTAAAAAGGTGAGATTTGAGATTTGGCGACTCTTCAAAGGTCTCAAATCATGGTCGTGATATCGCATTTTTTAAGCTCACACTTATAGTAGAAGGAAGCTCCATTTTGTCCTAAAGAACTAATGGAGCTGGGGGGGCAATTATTGTGCAGTCTAAAATCCTATATGTTGGTCAATACCAAAAGGGAAAAGTTGATCAAATGAATGTGTCAGGTCACATGAGTAAGAGTTAAGTGTGACCTCTACTGCATAAGTTAGTGTGACCTCTTCTGAAAGAGTTAAGTACGACCTCCACCACATAAGTTAGTATGACCTCCTCCGAAAGAGTTATGTGCGACCTTAAGTACGACCAGAATGAAAAGGAAACTAGACTAAGCTTCGTCAAACGGGTAACCTACAAAGAAAGAAAAACAATAGTTTCTCTTTCAAGATCGACCAGTCATCTCATTTAAGTTATTACCCAGTTATATTATTACTTGAATTATATTATCTGATTATACAGTTACCCATTCTCACAATTGGGAAACATTGAGCTATCCTCACATATATAAAGGGAGTTCAATGTTTTAGTGGGGGATTCTTTTTGTTCATTGATTTTTTATCTTTTAGATCTTTTGGGAACTTTTTAAACTCTTGCTTCTTCTTTTCGGACAACACATTGTAATTGTACGATCTTGTAATTCTCCAGAAAATAGTAAAGAAACAGTGGACATAGACTTATCTTTTTTGGGGCTGAACCACTATAAAATCCTTGTCTCTTTGTTTGCTTTGATTAATTAATCCTTTTCACATACAAACCACACTTTGTAATTTTTCCAAATTTATTGTTGATAAAACCTCCGTCAACACCCACCATTCTTCTCTTACTATGATCTTTTGAAGAGGAGGGAGGCGACACGGTTCATTGTTGAGGAGAGAGAACTTCTTCAGCTTCCAACAATAGTCTATATTAATTTCTTGTAGAAAATCAGCAACTTTGGCTTTCTTGCTGCTGCAAAAGCTTCCTAGTTCTGGTAAGAATGTCAGCGCCAAATATTTCAACTTAAGGAGAGCTATCTCAGCTGTACTACCAAATGGATCTATTTTGGTCTAAGTATTCATATAAAAAAAGAAGAAGAAGAGATATACATCTTTTCTAGATATATGAATATTTGGACCAAAGTAGATTCATATTAGAATCTAATAAAATTTTCCAATTTCTTATATCCGCTTTGAATGAAAAAGACAACCTAATTTTTTTTTTTTTATTTTTTAAAATAATAATTTCTTTTTGTTTTTAATTTTATGATGAGCACCTTTTGGACAAGTACTAATTGATAATAATTTCAAATAGAAAAGATTAAAAGAGATTAATGTGAAACAAAAATATAATAATGAAGACTTAAAAGTCACAAATAAAAGAATAAAAACTTAACAGTAAAAAAACTAACATAAATAATTTTTTTTTTCTGATAAAACTAATATTAAGGGACCTTAGGAGGTTTTGCTCTAATATTATCGGATTTTAAGGAGTTTTGTTTTAAAACATTAAGTTGAAAGTTAATTTTACTAAATTGTTCTGGGTCTATAGAAATTTTTTCTAAAGAGTAAGTTTATGATTGATTTTACTAGATTGTTCCGAGTTCGTAATGTTGTCGGTAATAAAAAAAAAAACTTTTGAAAAAGAGAACTAAAATAGCCATCTTGCGTCAAAATCTCTTCGGCCGCCAAAGTTCATCGAGAGGTCAAAGCTTCAAGAAAGAGCACTTGCCGCGTTTCCTTTAGGTGTGTTCTTAAAAGTCCATAGCAACTAGCCCAAGTTCATAAGTGAAGTGCTGGAGCCCAAGTTTATAAAGCATACCGTACACTGATTTTTTTTATACTTAATTGTTATATCCATATAAATTGATTTTGATCAGTAGTCAATCTTATCATGAAATAATTTCTAAAATCTTGATAATTTAATTCTTGGAATTCTAGTTTTTTAGTTGCTTACTCTAAAATAATTTCTTTCTTTCTATTTTTTTTTTGGAAAGGAAATAATTATATAAATTACCGCAGTCTTTGTGGGTTATTCCATTAGATTCATGCGTCTACATTAAAATTTAAACAACATTATTCATAACCATTCATCCCGTTCAGTAAATCCACAAAAATAGACAGTCGCAATTATATCCATGAAGAAGAAAAAGAAAAAAATTATGAAGGATTGGTTACATTTTGAACTTAAACAATGTGACAAAAACACATATAGGTTGATCGTTAAACGGAAGAAGCAAAGCAACTGAACAGGCTCAGAGAAGTAAGGTATTCAATTTTCTTTTTCCAATAATTTTAAGTTAAATGTATTCTGAAGCTTAGAGTTCAGCATGCTGAAACATGAACACGAAGCAGAACAAATAAAAATGTAATATTATGGAATCACCAAATGGTCAGAGTAGAACTCTAACAAATTAAATCATTCAAAGAAAAAGTTAGAGAGACAATAAAATCACTAAAAGGTTTTGAAGTGTTGAAACAAACCGTGAGAACAGTTTAAGTCATATGTATTGTAATTCTGAAATTTTCTTAAGATTATCGAGTAACTCTCTAAGAAAGATTTTTAAAACCTTAAAAAGCCCTCAGCTTTAAAACAAGCTCTTTTATCAGTGAAACATATTGACTAGAAGGTTTTTAAGCCACAATAAGCAACGAGCATACCAAAATATATGCTTTTGCTCCAAATGCGTAGTAGAAAACCATAGTTTGATAGCTGTATTGATTTGAAGCTTGAAAAAGAAAATTGTAGTGTTCAACTAAGTTTTGCACTAAGTGACTGAATGACTTTTCCTTCTTGTTTGTTTGAGCGTGATTTGGCAGGGTAAACATATCCTGTAACGAACAAAAACAAGAATAAACAGAGGCTTTAGCCTCTTGAAACTTGTTGAAAGAGAAAAATCAGAGTTAACAGAAAGAGTAACAAAAAGGAAAAAAAAAGTATGAAATACTGATTACACGAATTGAATAAACTAATTAAGATCAAGGCTTTACCAGTGGTCATGCTTTTCATCATAAAGCTTAGTTATATTTCCGAAAATGACACAAGGGCTGAAGGACATCCTTAGCATTGGGGTGCTCCCATTCCAAAGATTCCCACCATTCTTCAAGTACCTTGATCTTTTGAAGGGAAGGAAGACAGCACCACTCGTCATCAAGGAGAGAGACCTTCTTCAGTTTTGGACAATATTCTACGCGAATTTCTTGCAGAGATTCAGCAACCAAAGTTTTCTTACTACTGCTAAAGCTCTTTAACTCTGGTAGGAGAATCAATTCCAAAACTTCTAGTTTGGGGAGAGTCAACTCGGTTGTACCACTACTAGTACTTCCTTCTCCTTCGTTGTCATCAGATGTGGCTGCTATGATTTCCACCATTTGATCGCATTGATAAACTCTTAATCTTTCAAGGTTATAGAAAAGCGATAGCAATGAAGGAGTAAACAATTTCTTCATACTTGGACATCCGCTTATTAGAACATCTTTAAGAGAAGAAAAAGTTCCAACTGGTGGTAATGATGATACATTGCTCTCTTCACTTATCAACCCAATGAAGTCGTGCAATCGCTGAAGTCTCAATTCCTCAAGGCTTTGAAGAATAGGAAAAGAGCAAGATGAAGAAACAGATAACAGATTCTCTATTCCATCACAGTCAGCAATATGACAGGATATTAAGTTAGCTGTGTTCTTCAGTGAAGAAGCTTCATATAAACTTTTAACCAGGTGGCAGCTTTCAATACAGAGGAACTGAATTCCTTGAGGAAGCAAAAGTGGGTACTCCTCTGAAATGATTTCACTTAGGTCAGATTTTCTCAAAATTACTATTTTGTTGTACTCACTTTCCTTCCAAAAAGAATTTTCGTCGAATCCAACTTGAAGTATGTAGCTCACAAGCTCTCTCTCTTCCAAAGAATTGACGTAAGTATTCAAGTCATTTACATCATATAGTTGAGCCTTTAAAGTCTCCAGCCTCCTTAAGATTGCTAACTCTTCACCTTTCACTCTCATTTTCTCAGAGGAATGCCAGTCAAGGACAAGGTGCTGGAGGCGGAAGAGATTGACTAGAATCCCGGGTAATATCTGTAGAGTGCTTGTGAAGAGATTGAGGTATCTTAGATTGACCAGCATTTCCATTCCATGAGGTAGTTCTGTGACTGTTGTATAGCTAAGATCCAACCTCCTTAAGGCCTTTAGATTCGCCAAAGAGGGCACGTACTTTATTCTCTGACATCCTTTGAGCAATAAAACACTGAGATTCAGCAAGTTGAAAATCGAATTTGGTAGATTTTCAATGTTAGTATAAGATAGATCAAGAACATTGAGCCCAGTCATATTTGTGAAGAAACCACCTGGAATGTCTGTTAATAGTCTATTACCCATTAGGATCAATGTTGAAATGCTTGGACACTTTGGTGATGCAGTTGGAGGAATACTTGAAATAGCATTGTCCATCAAAGAAACCTTGACAAGATCCTCAGCCCACTCTTCTTCATCTGGTATTTCTTTCAAATCTACACTGGCTTCGACCAAAAATCGAGGACTAGTACTTGTAATCTGTAGTGCCATATCCCTTACCAAATCATGCATCTTCACATATTTTCTCCCCATTAATTCAAAATTCTCTAGCAAGCAAGCATTTACAAGTTTATTCAATATAGTATAACCTCTATAAAACTCTGCTTGCCTGCTCTTCATCCCATCAACCAACCTCTCATCAATGAAAAGATCAATCAAGACCTCTCTCTCAATTGCGAAATCTTCAGGGAACAATGAGCAATCTAAGAAACACTGTTGTACTTTTGGATCCTTTAGCATGTCATAGCTGTATTTCAGTACTTGAAATACCTTCTTTTCCATGTCATCATGCCCCAATTTTGATTCTTTCATGTTTTCCAATGCATTCCTCCACTCAAACATGTCTTCTGCTCCTTTCATGCTTCTAGCCATTGTAATAATCCCAAGCGGCAAACCAGCACATTCTTTGACAAGAAACTTTGCAGTTTCTTCAATTTCAGGAGTCAGTTTCATGTCAACCCCAAGTTTCTCCAAAAATAGCTCCCAGGACTCTTTGTCAGAAAGAGGAGACACTCTAATTTGCTTTTGACAGTCCATTTTCTGACACACATCCAAATATCGAGTAGTTAAAATAAGCTTACATCCATTTACGCCAACACAAATTCCAACCTCATTTATAGGAATATCTTCCCAAACATCATCCAGAATAAGTACTAAGTTCTTCCTTGTCCCCAAGAAGTTTGATAGTTCTGCAGCCCTCTTTTTCTCATCATCCTCGAATGAAAAACTAAAACACAGAGCATTTGCAATGTCATCCTGCAATTTATGAACACTAAATTTTTGTGATACAGTCACCCAAGAAACAGAACTATCCGGACCATGCCGAACTAGTTCATTGTTTATATGAGTAAGCAGAGTTGTTTTCCCCACTCCACCCATTCCATAGATCCCAATAACTGAGACACTATTATTCCTTAGGCATTCCAAAATCGTATTCTTATTTTCAACAAACATTTGACCAACCAATTTTGTTGTTGGAAATGAAACTCCTCTACTCTCTTGTGCTTCTAGTGTGAGCCCTCGAGGAAAAGCTCCTTGCTCATGAAGTTCTCCAGCTTCCGCCATTAATCTATCCAAATTTCTGTGCAACTGTATACTTAGTTGCCATTTTCCTCTTCTTTCTTGAACTTCTTGCTCTGTCTGATGAACTTTAATCTTTATATTTCCAACATGTCTCAACCAGCTTTCAACTTCCTTTTTTCGCCTCTTCATTGACAATGACTCGGCGTACTTCAACTCTTCATTAATATCATTTTCCTTGCCTTTTAGAATGTCCAGTTTTCTTTTCAGTCGATTCATCTTTATGCCGAGGCTCTCAAATTTAAACAATCCATCTACAACTTTCGTTATGCTCTCCACACCTATAACAAATTATGAAAATGAATGTTAAAATTATCTTAGGCAAAAGGAAAGGTAGCATTATATAAGAGCACCTGTTTATAACACTTACAAGTTGAAAGATGTTCTCACACATTTACGGCAAAACAAAAAAGCGTTCAAAGATTTCGATGCACATTTCGAACATATACCGAATTTGTTATGATTTTGTCATAATCCTGTACTAATTGAACTAAAGACAGGGTACTCTAGCACCAGTAAAAATCAGACGTATCATAGCCAGAACAGAGCAAAATAAGATATTCATATGTGAAAAGCGAAAATCGAAATTCAAAGCTTTGGCCCTTAAACTCAAAACTGTCACTAAATTCTTTGGCCATGATTTCATCATCTTGATTCTTAAAATTCCAACGGTGACACTTTTTCACTAGTAAAAATTACTAAAACGATAATGATAATTATTATTTGCTACTATGATTAACCACTACTTATGTTTATATCCCACGCTAACACCGCGAGTAGTTGTAGTCAGAGTTAAAATTCATACAATTTCTGATCATATCTAGCTCATTAGTAATAAGAAAATGGGGCATAATACATTAATATTAGTTGCTTTGTCTACATCATCAAACAAGGAAAGCTCACCATTTGAAAGATTAGCTAATATTGATTTGCTCTCTTCCATGGCGTCCTCTGTTGATAAGAGCGCACTTGGATTAGTTAGTTTGTTTCTTGGCTTCCAAAACCTTGTGATTTTCCTACTCTTGATAGTATCTCCTTCCTCGTGATTTCAAGGTTGTTACAATAAATAAATAACTAAAACCAACAAGCAATTGACAATCAATTCAGAAAATTTCTGTTGTTAGTAACAATAAAAAGGTCTATAGAGTTAGTGAAAGCATACCAGAAATGTCTGACCAGTTGTTCTTCAATGGCTTTGATAATGAATCAAAATGAACCCAGAAGACAAGAGAGAGATTAAAATAAAAAGACTTGTAGCAGAGAGGAGGCAATTTCCTCTTGCTAACTGCTCATTATTATAACTGAGTGGCTTAGTCAACGTGGTTTAAGTACTAATATGCTAGGAACCAGAGGAAGGTAGTAATTACTAGTTAAGATAATCTAAGTAGGGTACAAGTGGGCTTTAAGAGGAATATTTTTTTTTTTTTTTTTTTGGGTTTTTAAGAAGTTTACCGACAAAAAGATAAAGTATTACAAATAGAGGAAATCAGGAAAAAAAAACGGTACTTTAATAAATAATCTCAAATATACCGTGTGTAACACCTCTTAGCTTAACCATATTGTCGTATACAATCAAACTATGAAGAATTATTCTTTCTTAAATATTATCTTTTGTTTTGATAAAAATGTGGGTAAATTTTTGAACTTTCTAAAACCTTTAAACAAAAACAACTGCATGACATTTCTTGTTAAAAGTGTCTTTACAAAATGTACAATCAAAAAGGTTTTCATCAGTCTATTTTGCCATCAACAATAGTATTTACATTATACCAAAATATCTTAAAATAAAAATGTCACCCACAGGTCAAGCTCGTCTACATCTGTATGATCACAGCGGAAAAAGGCAAGTTAGGCAACCAACTAGTCAACACCAAAATGTGCCTCCTCATCTGCATCACAAAACTAAAATGAGCTCAAACTCAGTAAGTAAAAATTATGCATGCTTATGTATGTTTTAAAATCTTGTAAAGTTCCCATTGTACCCTTTTCTTTTTTAAAAATTTTAGTCCATGTATTTTTCTTAAAACTTATTCATAGTTGGGCCCCTTAGTGTATTGCTAGTCCTGTAAGTCGATAGGCCGTGATAGCATTGGGCGGAAACTCTGGCCAAGAGTAAAAATAAGATGTGACCGTCATGTGAGATTTTTGAAAACTCCTTCCCTTATCAAAGGGGCATCCCACACCGCACTAATATTGTCCCGCTTCAACGAGACATATCATAAGATCCGCAAGTCTCGCTTCAACGGGAGAGTCTGCATCAACAGACTTACCTACCCAGCTCCGACCTAGCAATTGCCATTAAAACTTATCTTATAAAATTGGTACAATGGTACTCACTTTTAAATATTCTGTAATAAAATTCTCAATTTGCATGCAAGACGTGCCATGCATATGCCATTTTATAACTTTCAAGAATAAGTAAATTTCACATAATAACATCTTCCATGTAATTCTTGTGACGCAGTTATAAGTCTTTACTTACTTTGTATCCTGAATAAGTCTTTACTTACTTTGTATCCTGAATAGGAATTGATAGTGAAAAGAGTCAATATCCTCTAGAGATTGGTATGCTAGTCACCTGTCATAAATTATTATTATTCAAGATGCACATTTTACAAAAAAAAGAATGCATTAAGATACTTGAACAAGATCGAAATAACAACTTTCACCAAATTAGGAAACTTGATCTTAAAATGACTCGGAAGTATATAAATCACTTAAGGTACTTGGTAGTCAATAACTAGCATTGAAA
>JXTB01000347.1:288782-303926 GCA_002914805.1 Parasponia andersonii | reverse complement strand
CTTTCATAATTATATTCTTTGTTCTTTTAGCACACCGAGCTCTCTCTCTGAAGGTATTGAACCTTTACACTGCATTGGAACACTTCGACAATCATTAGTGTAATAACATGTATTTAAATGCACATAACATAATAAATGAGTATGTTACTATAAACTTCTATTAACGACTTCTAGATGCCTAATATGTAATTAAAAAATATTTATTATTGGCTTAATATGCATGTAAGAATCTCGGGCATCACACAGTGCGTCTCTTTTGAATTAATTTCACACGGTATTTTTTTTTTTCGAAAAATGACAGTTACTTCTTCTTTTTCTTTTTTTTCCATACATGCTCTTTTTCTCTGTTTTTTTTTTTAATCTCTAGGTACCTCTTTTTTGTAGAATTGATTTTCTCCAAATCTAAAATCCGAGGACTCAATTCAGTGGCGTTGAGAGAGAAAGTAAGTTTTAGATCTATGGAGAAGAGAAAGGAAGAAGATCATTTTTCAATGGTTTCATTCTCAGCGATGACATGGCGAGCAGGTTGATGGCTTTCTCGTCGAAGCTTCGACTCAAAAACTCAGCCATGGATTTGTTAGGCTATCGTATAAAGTCTTTTTTGGACAATTGGAGTACATCCCACAAGATGCAAATTTTTCCTTCCGCCATTTCTTATTCTCTTTTCTCTAATGACCTTGAAAGGTTCAAATTTGGTCGGTATAGCTTTTATATTGATATATGTTTGAGCAAAACATTGCTTATTTTGTAAATACTTTCAGGAAAACTTACCAAGATTTTAACTTGGATTGATGTGATTGTTAGTTCTTCTTTTTGATGAAAATTACCACTCGACCCAATACCCAACATTTGAATAAAATTTTTTATATTTTAAAAATTTTTATCTGATATTATTCTAGAAATAGAGATTTTATTACTACAAGTTTTAAACTGTAACATCAATTATGGGTCAAGTATGGATATATTAATTAAGGTGAAGAATAACTTTCATATTATTCCGTATTATTTGCTTAAATGTTTGTGAAATGTTTCAAATCACTTGAGGGACCAACTCATTCTTGAGTGTGTAATTTAAGAGTTGTATTAGATTCCTAGTTTAAACTTATTTTGGTAGAGTTAGATGCATATAGAAATGATTACTTTATGTATTTGCCCAGATTATAATGAAAATGATTCGGTGCTAGCTCAAAATTTTTATGAGTTTCTGTCGACATGAGAAGATTTTTTTTTTTTCGTTTACTTATATCATAAGAACATTGTAATTGTATCAATAATTTAATGATTTACAATATGCACAATTCCTAGTACTAGTGTTTGTTGAAAAATTAAGGTTTCAATCTTATTCACTTTTATTTTGAAGATAATAAATATTTGATTTAGTACTAATAATTTAACTTTAGTGTGTAGTAAAATAGCTTTAAAAATTCTAACTCAAGTTAGTCAAAAAATCAAGCTTGAAAATGGATACTTATTGGCTTCAAATATTGCTCTCGGATAGATTTGGTAGACCGGCCTTCAGAATCGGTCTACCGATTCCTCCTGCATATTTTTCAGCAATTTTCAAATTTGACTGTTAGAACTGTACACTTTCAATGACTATTTTTGATCTACCAAAAATGACTGAATGTCTGTCAACCAGTTATAAATAGCTAGTTTTCTTTCAAGGTTATATATAGAAGCTTTTTTAATACTTGAAACAATCTTTGAACATCCTTACATTGTTATTATCATATCTTCAAGTTGTTTAAATCAATTTTTGTGATTCAAACTTTCAAATCTACATTCTTACAAAAATCAATTGAGCCAAACTAGATCATATCTTGTGTTTATATCTATTTTCTCTAAGCTTACCTTGTATCAAATATTTTCATTTGAAAGAGATTTTAGTTGAGTGTTCCATCAACAAAAATCAAACTATATTTGAGAGGTGAGATTGCCACTAGAGTCTAAATAACTCGATTTAGGTGAGATTGCCACCGGAGTCTAAACAACTCGGGTATAGGTAAGGTTATCACCAAAGTATAAATAACCCGTGAGTTGGTGAGATTGGCACCATTGTCTAAACAATCTGTGTAGGTGAGAATTGGTACCGGAGTCAAAACAATCGGAAGTTAGGCGTGATAGAGTCGGAGTTAAGACTATTGTAAAGGTTGGAGAAGCCTAAGAAAAATTCACTCTGTTTGTATAAGGGTCAATCAAGCCCACAATCTTGATTCAAATAGTAGAAGCTCAAAGTGAATTTCCGAGAGCTAGGGATGTAGACAAACCGTCGTGTTTGTCGAATCTCGTAAAAATCGAGTTTGCATCTTCTCTATCCCTACACTTTTTACTTTATTGCAAGCCATTTATTAAAGTGTTTGATATTTAATGTGCTTAATATACTTGGTATTATTGCTACATGTTTTGTATTATTGTTTATTTAGCCTCAAAGTTTCAAAATATGTTCTATGATTTTAAATAGTTGAAAAGTTTCTTAAAACGTTTTAAAACCCAATTCACCCCTTCTTAGATTGTCAATTATAGGCTAATAATAGCTAGCAATTGGTATCAGAGCTTGGTGCTCAATTTTAAAGATTTAACCATCTTGAGATGGCATACCCAAATAGTTTTCAAAATCTTTCAAATGAGGGGTTTTCAACTAGACCACTATTTTTTAATGGTATTGATTACAATATTTGGAAAATCAAAATGCTTAAATTTCTTCAATTTATGGGTGATGATTTATTGAATATTGTTGTTCAAGGTCCATATATTCCTAGAAAAATAATTGATGACAAACCTATTGAAAAAGAATTACATGAATATGATGATTTTGACAAAATCATGTTTTCTAGAAATGCATGTGCTTTTAATTATTTGTTATGTAGTATAGATGTAAATATTTATAATAGTGTATAATTTGCTACTAATGCCCATGCAATATGGGAAATACTTGAAAGATCATATGCCATCACAAGTCTAAACAATGAAGAAGAAAAAGAAATCAAAGCCACTTGGTGTTGTCCCAAGAATAGCTAATCCAAGAGGGGAGGATGAATTAGGTTTGTAAGACTTTTACAAACTTTTTGAATAAAGTAACAAGATTGAGTAAATAACAAATGGGACAAGTAAAAATAGCAAATAAATAAGCACAATATCAAAGTAAATAAATTAAAGAGGTAGGGATAAAGAGATGCAAACGCTATTTTTACGAGGTTCGACAAATACGACGGTTTACCTACATCCTTGGCTCTCCGCAACTTGCTTAGAGCTTTCCATTATCAGATCAAGATTATAGGCTTGACTAACCCCTTGTACAATCCGGAGTGATTTCTTCTTAGGCACACCCACGCCTTTACAATAGTTTTAAATCCGGCTCTATTACGCCTAACCACGGATTATTTAGAATCCGGTGTCAACCTCGCCTATACCGGGTTGTTTATGACTCCGGAGCCAACCTCACCTTTCAATAATGTTTTTATGAAAATATAAGTGAAAACTCACTCAAAAAATCACCTCTCAAAGAAATAATACAAGATAAGCTTAGGTAATTTGAAAACAATGCACAAATGATGCTCTAGGAATGGCTCAAATAGATTTGAAAGTTATAGTTGAGTAAAAGAGAGCTTTTCCACTTAAAAACTGATTGAGTGTCAATATAGTTTCATATTCTCTCCTACTAAGTCATCAAACTTAGCTCTATTTAAAGCCATCTTCAAAAACTAGCTGTTTTCGACCGTTAGTATATTGATGCCAAAATTTTGGTCGATCAGAAATATTTTTGGTCAACCAAAAAACTAGCTATTGGAGTCCAAAATGCCGGTTCAGCTCCAACGACTATTTTTGGTCTTTATTTTAGTCAACCAAGCCTGGTCGACCAAAATCAGTCAGAAACAAAAGATTTTTTTATTTCTTTGAACTAATTTGGTCGTTCTTAAAACTTCTTTTTTCAAAACATTTTTAACTTTAAGAAAATATACTTTTGAGAATATTTGGGCTAGATTAGAAATAATATTTATTTTCAAACAATCAATGAATTTAAAGTTTAGCTAATTCTTTGAAGATTCGTTTGAAAAATCATTTGAAAGATTTTTGAGTCATAACAAAGAGAATATTTTATGTAATGCTACAAATCAGGTACAAGACTAGGAATTGAATTTTAACCTATTTAGACTTGGTCTTGAATCTTGATTCTTCATAATGATCTTCATCCTTTGAGGTTTATCAATGATACTCTATTATTGAGAACTTCATTTCTTGAGTTTTATCAATTTCTTTTTTAACTTCATAACTACAAACTCAAGCTAGTTATTAGTAACTAAATCACATATTTGTATTATCAAAATAAGATAAGATTGAAAGCTACAAAGGTCAACACTTGGGATGATAGGAATGACGGCAATTTAGATGATGAAGTTCAAGCTAACCAATATGTGCTTCATGACCATAGATGATAAGGTAAACTCTCTTGAACTCAATAATGACTCACTTGATGATTTTAATGATAATAATGATGATGACAGTGACAATGATTTAGCTTATAAGGAGTTATTAAATTATTTCAATAATTTGAATAGAAATTATGAAAAAAATAATGCTCCTAAAAACAAAATTCTTAGTTTATCAAAAGAAATTGATGAATTTGAAAATGAAAAGGAAGTAAAAGTACCTCGTAGTAATTGTGATATTTTGTTAAATGAAAATATTTCTTTGAATGATAGACTTTCTAACTTGACTAAAATTGTCCACACTTTTACAAATAGAAAGAAGAATTTTGATTTAATGCTTGGTGAACAAAGATATATTTTTGACAAAGGAGGAATGAGATCTAAACCTTTTGTAAAACAAAAGTATCACAAAATTGTTTTTGTTAAAGCAATATCTAGTAATGACTCAGAATTTGTATGCAATTATTGTAATCAAAATGGTCATACTAGTTTTTCTTACTCTATTAAGAAAAATGCATATTTTGGTATCAAACAAGAATGAGTACCAAAGAATTCAAAGACTAAGGACCCAAAGTTAAGTAGGTACCAAAAATCTAAATTTGAATCTTTATTGTAGGTATAAGTAAGAAAGTAATCACTATAAGTACTTGACCGATAACTTTACCAAGCTCTGAATTTTCAGAAAGAAATGATGGTGGATATTTACCTTTTGAAGACAATGCAAAAAAGCAAGATCATTGACATATGTAATATCGACAACAACTCTTTATCTATCTTTAAGAATGTCTTGCTAGAAATCTAATATGCTTATATTTTTTTGTCAACTATGTGATCGGAATTATTGAGTTTTTCTTTCACTTTTCAAATGTTCAATTTAAAATTTTGAACACATGAAATTATATCTTTTGATCAAAACAGAATTATTTTTATCATTGTTAAAATATTTTCAAGTCAAGATAAATTTTGTTTTGCTTTAAAAGAAAATATTTATTGAGTATGACATTTAAGACTTGGACATGCTAGTATGGTTATATTTTCAAAACTTTAGTAAAGGAATCTTGTTATAGTTTACCTAATTTAATTTTTGGAAATGACAAGATTTGTAAAGCATGTTACTTTGGAAAGTAAATCAATTTTTTATTCTCTTAAGGTGCTTGATTTTTTTGGTTTTTTTTTTTTAAAAAGAGGGTTTTACATGACTTTCTTTATTAGTTTCAAAATGGCCTTGACCATGTCAAATGCAAATACTTTACTAAAATATTTTTTTTAGGCCAAAGTTGTCAATATTATTTGTGATGTTTTAAATCGAGTGTTGATTAAAATTATTTTGAATAAAATACTATTGCGAGTTTTGAAATGATCAAAAACCCAATATTGGTTATTTTAGAGTCTTTGGGTGAAAATACTTTATTTTTTAAACACCAAAAACAACTTTGAAAATTTTAATTCAAAATCCAATATTAGAACTTTTCCTAGTTATGCTACTACTAGTAATGCATAAAAAGATCTTTTCAACAAAAGAACTAAGTAGTAGATGAATCTATGTATGTGATATTTGATGAGACTAATGACTCTTCCATAGAGAAAAGCATAGATGATTTTTTTGTAAGCATAGTATTAAGTTTGAACGATTAAAGCTTAACGATAAATCAGAAGATGATAATTAAGTCTAACCTCAACACAAAGAAGATGAAGAGCTTTAGGAAGTATAGAATCTTTATCACTCAATCAAGGTATGTCTTCTTAAAAATGTTTACTCAAGCACTTAAAACCTACGAAGATACCAAAATAAAAAATTTGGTGTGGTTGATTATGATGAAGTGTCTTGAGTTATTTTGTTTAAATTTATTTGTTTTACTCAAACCTTTAAAAATGATTCCATACTTATCAAAATGATGATTTGTCAATGTTATAGTTGATGATTTAAACAATTTTCTCTTTTTTCAATCAAAAATTTTCAAGTACCGTGGAAACAGAGTTTTCGGCAAATCGAAAAAAACTGGCCCAAAAATGCTAGTCTTTCTGCTAGAATTGGCAGATTGAAAACCTCTTTTTGGTTTACTGAAACCTCGTAGGAGTACGAGTATTTAAGGCCTTTAAATAGTTTTTTGTTCATTCTCTCGCATTTCTTCGATCTTTGTTTATGAACTTAATTTTGATTAATATATTAATTGCTTATATGTGATTCAAAATGCTTGCACAATGCATATTACTTAAACTTTTATATTTGTGCAAATGCTTGATAGTTTTTATATAAACTTTTATATTTGTGCAAATGCTTGATAGTTTTTATATGACAAATACTATTTATAATTAATTGAATTATTTTATATATATTGAAGGCGTATTTATACTCAAAATGACACGTTATTTGAATTCAATATTTATAACTTTGTCATTTTGAATATTTTAGTGTAATTTGTTTTTCCTATAACTCGATGAAAATAAATTTTTGATGAATATCACATATAAGGTTCTCATTAGTTTTCAAACCATGCTTTGTTTCTTATGGTTGTTTAAACTTGGATAACATGTCATGTTTGGACTAGATACTTATTATTAGTTGCTTATTCATGCTTTTATTTTGCAATTGTTAATTGATATCAATCTTATTTTTCATGTTTATGCAACTTTTTGATGATATCAAAAGGACGAGAAGAATGTGTTTTGATTTAAATTATTATAATTGATATCAAGTTGGTCATTTTATCTTTGATTTATTGTTTTAATTGATATCAACTTAGTATAGTGTTTCAAAATAAAATTGGTATCTACTGGCATAGTTTTCAATATACAGTTGGTATTTGTTGGCATAGTTTTAATTGGCATCAAACTTGATTATTCTTTTTCTTCAAATATAATTGTTATCCATAAATAACTAGTATCTATAACTGATATATCTCATATATAATTGATCTTTTTTTACCTTGGTTATTGGCATTTTGATCATAATTCATATATTGAGAGGGAGCATATTTATGATTTACTTTTGCTAAATTGGTCATATATTTTATGAATGCATTCTTTTTGATATGCTCTTTATAGTTTGATGAAAATGAAGAAAAAGAAATTATTTCACAAATATGCTAAAATGATTTGAATTTCTCCTATGCTTTACGAATGATAGATACTTGGAGAAATATATTTTTAACAAGTGAAAATTATGCTAGAGCTTTCATGATGTTCAATAAAATTATTTTAACTTTTGTGCTAGAGCTTTCATGATCTTGATTTGATACAACTTCTCTATTTTTAATATGTTATATTTATCATACTTATTATTAATAAAAGAAGTTTTGTAAAAATTCAAAAGAATGCTCTCATTTTCACTTTGTTATCATATTATTATTCAATCTTATATTTGACATAGTTATTCTTATTTTGAAGATTGTTTGATTCTTGATTCCTCCATATCTCCTTATTGCCTAACTTGTCATTGTATATTTTAGAGAAAATTGTCTGTGTATTGCTCTTCCATATACTTTTGTCAAGATAGAGTAATATCGTGAATTAATGTGGGGATAATCCTATTTTCAAAAGAATAGATTAATTTTTGTATGACATCTTATTTGAAATTTATTTCCATCTTTTTAATAATGTTAAAAGGGAGAGAATAATGAAGATTTATGAATATAAGAATAAAAAGATTCATTTATAAGTGTGCATATTTTAAAGAGAATAATTTTGTTACATTTTTTATGTTTCTCCTAATATGCTTATGATATTTGATTGAGTTAAAAAGGGGGAGCAAATCCTTTTATATTCTCGACCATATTTTGAGGTGGAGCTTAAATTATAGTAAGGATTATGGTAAACTTTTCAAATTTATATTTTCATATCCTTATTGTATTTTTTTTTTCCTTATAAATCAATGTTTGTCATCATCAAAAAGGAGGAGATTATTGAAAAATTAAGGTTTTAATCTTACTCACTCTTATTTTGAAGATAACAAATATTTGATTTAGTACTAATGATTTAACTTGAGTATGTAGTGAAATAGCTTTAAAACTTCTAACTCAAGTTAATCAAGGAATCAAGTTTGAAGCTTGAAGAAGGATACATATTGAACTTGTTAGAATCAAACTTGAAGATGGATGGAAAAAACCTTGAAGACAAAGATCAAGAATATAAAACTTGGACTAGCAAGGTTAAACACTTAGATCTTATACTTGAATACTTGTTTATACATAATATAATTTTAATGGCTCAAATTTTTCATAAAATTAGAAACTTTCAAAGCAAAACTGTCAAACTTATTTATCTTTAATTAAAATATGAAATTTATTTTACACAAGTTTTTAAATTGATTTATGAATTTCTATAGGTACCATATTATATAATAAATCAATTTATAAAGTCACATTTTGAAAATAATTGGAAAACACTTGAAATAAAATTCAAATATTGCTCTAAAATAAATTCGGCGGACCAGCCTTCAAAATCGGTCTACTGATTCCCCCTGCATATTTTTCAGCAATTTTCAGACTTGACTGTTAGAACCACACTTTCAATAGCTAATATTTTTAGTCGACCAAAACTCACTTTCGGTTTACTG
Source organism: Parasponia andersonii (assembly GCA_002914805.1). NCBI lineage: Eukaryota > Viridiplantae > Streptophyta > Magnoliopsida > Rosales > Cannabaceae > Trema > Trema andersonii. Next base: position 294,944 of record JXTB01000347.1, on the reverse strand, counting down.
AAAACACACTTTTAGTACATAATGTCTATCAAACAGTTATAAACAACTAGTTTTCCTTCGCATATATATAAAAGCTTTCCTTATACTTGAAACAATCTTTGAACATCCTTACATTGCTATTATCATATCTTCAAGTTGATCAAATCAATTTTTGTGATTCAAACTTCCAAATCTACTTTTCACATAAATCAATTGAGCCAAACTAGATCATATCTTGTATTTACATCTATTCTCTATAAGCTTATATTATATCAAATATTTTCATTTGAGAAAGATTTTAATTGAGCATTCCATAAAAAAAAAATCAAATTGTATTTGAGAGGTGAGTTGCACTGGAGTCTAAACAACCCGAGTATAGGTAAGGTTATCACCGGAGTATAAACAACTTGTGAATTGGTAAGATTGATACCATTTTCTAAACAATCCGTGTAGGTGAAGATTGACACCGGAGTCAAAACAATATTAGGTTAGGTGTGATAGAACTGGAGTCAAGATTATTGTAAAAGTTGGGTGAGCATAAGAAGAATTCACTCTGTTTGTACAAGGGTCGGTCAATCCCATAATCTTGATCCAAATAGTGGAAGCTCAAAGCGAATTGCCGAGAGCTAGAAATGTAGGCAAATCATCGTGTTTGTCAAACCTTGTAAAAACCGAGTTTGCATCTCCTCTATTCCTATACTCTTTACTTTATTGCAAGCTATTTAATTAAGTATTTGATATTTAGTGTACTTAATATACTTGATATTATTGCTATATGTTTTTTATTATTGTTCATTTAGCCTCAAAGTTTCAAAATAGAAGTCTACGATTTTGAATAGTTGAAAAGTTTCTTAAAATATTTTTAAACCCAATTCACCCCCCACTTGGGTTGTCAATCTTGGGCTAACAATAGCTAATAGTATTATGATTTTATTATCTAATTATGTAACAAATCTAGCTAGCAATTTGTAATCAATCTTGTCAATAATAACCGGTTACTAGTGATTATGAAAATATTTATACTCCAATGGGATTGGTTATAAATGTAGTAACTCGTAATTGGTAACTAAAAAAAAACCCAATGACCAATAATGATAGTTACAAGAAACCAGTGACTAGAAACTTAAATAGTTACTAGTCTTACGTAATCATAGGAAGCCAATACTTATAACAAAACTAGAAACTAGAATCCAAATTGTTTACCAATCTGAAACCAGTAACCAAATTTGTAATTCGTATTTGGTAACAAAAAAGGAAAAACAAATAGAAATTAGTGACTAATAATATCATTTATAAGAAACTAGTGACTAGAAACTTAAATAGTTACTAATCATGCTAAATAGTTACAAGAAGCAAATACTTAATTGAAAACTAAAAACTTGAATCTAAAGTGGTTACCAATCTGGAAACCAGTAACCAGATTGGTAACTAGTAACTAAATTGGCTATGATTGGTACCTTGTATCAGACAATAACTGGTAATTAATATAGCTACTAGTTATTATAAAAATATTTGTAATCCAATGTGATTAGTTACAAATGTAGTAACTGATAATTGGTACTTGGTAACAAGAGAGAAAAATAGAAAAAACCTAGAAACCAATGATCAATAATGATAGTTACAGGAAACTTAAATGGTTACTAGTCTTGCTAAGCAATTATATGAAGCCAATACTTAATTGGAAACTAAAAACTGGAATCCAAATTGATTACCAATCTAGAAACCAATAACCAGATTGGTAATTTGTAATTAGTACTTGGTAACAAAAAAAAGTAGAAACCTGTGACTAAAAATGACAGTTATAGGATATTAGCGACTAGAACATAAATGGTTACTAATCTTACTAAACAGTTACAAGAAACTAATACTTAACTAAAAACTAGAAACTAGAATCTAAACTAGTTATCAATTTGGAAACCAATAACTAGTTAGTAACTATATTGATAACTGGTAACCAAATGGTCTATGGTTGATACATCGTCCTACTTGTAATTGGAAACTAGTTTCTTGTAGTGAAATTTATTAGTGATATATTAGTTCTAGTGTAAGTGGCAACTAGTAACAAGTGTCTAATCTTACGTTAGATTGGTCTTGTATAAAAACTAATAACCAAATTGGTAATTGGTAATTAGATTGTTACCAACCTAGAAATACCTAACACTAGTCTTATAACTAACCATCTGTTTGGAAGTGGGTTAAGATTAGTTATCAAGTCTTGTAAGTGATCACTAGTTTGGAAACTAATAACCAATCTCATTAGTTAGAAACCAGTAACTATATATGTTACTGGTTACCATAAGTTACTAAGTACTCATTTTCTAATGGTCTCCCATTTTATGTAATAATAAAGAAAGTTTCACAGAAAAAACTTATTCCTAGAAAGAAAACGAAATTATGAAAAAATAATTAAATAACAATAGAAAAAGATAGACACAAAGTTTTCTCTGCTATTTAAAAATAAAGAAATATAACAGTACAACATGAAATAAAAAATAAAGCATGTCCTTGAAAAAAAAATAATAAAAATGTATATAAAGACAAAACTAAGAAATTGGGCTCGAATATGTGAAGGGAATGACGGAAGAAGAGGCACAGCCACTTGGCCGAAACACAATTTAGGTTACATGTTACACTTCTTTTTATAAATAAAAAAGTAAAAAATATAGCTTTATTTACAAAAGATGCCACCGCCTCTTTTATACTGTATTTTTGTAATTAATTTTAGCTTGAATTGTATGAAAATAGCTAGTACCATATGTGTAATTTTTATACATTTTTGAACGTAAAATTCTTAAAAATCCTTACAAAAATATGGTATAACAAAAACATACAGTTTCCTGTACGGAGAAAAGATAAAAGAATTAGAAAAATACAGTGTCAAAATACAGTGGCATGATTTGTCTAATTTTATAAATAACTTGTTATATCAATAGAAATGAAAAATAAAACTTAAAAATTAATGAGCAAAGTGGCCAAGGCTTCCTTCTCTTTTCTTGTACCTGGTTCAAATCCTAGTACCTCTTTCTTATTGTATTTTTTCCTATTTTTGGTTTTTCTCTTCTTTTATCTTTTTCTCTTTTTTTTTTTCTTTTCTCTCTCTCTTATTCCCTTTTTTGTTCTCATTTTCTCTTTTCTTTCCCTCCCCTTTTTTTTCCTTCTTTCACTTTTTTTTTTCTTTTTTACCATTCTTGCACCATATTTGTGTAATTTTTACACTTTTTTGAAGGTAAAATCCTTAAAAATACTTACAAATATATGGTATAACAAAAATATACAGTTTCCGTACCGGGAAAAGTTAAAAGAATTAGAAAAATACAGTATCAAAATGCGGTGGTATGGTTTGTAATTTTATCTAACTTTGTAAATAATTTGTTATATAAATAGAAATGAAAAATGAAACTTAAAAATCAATGAGCAAAGTAGACAAGGCTTCATTCTCTTTTCTTGTACATGGTTCAAATCCTAGTACATTTTTCTTTTTTTATTTTTTCCTTTTTTTGACTTTTCTCTTCTTTTATTTTTCTCTCTCTCTCATTCTTTTTTTTGTTCTCATTTTTCTTTTTCTTTTTTCCCACTTTTTTCCTTATCTTCTCTTAGGAATAATAAACTACAAATATTTTTTTACAGTTGGTTACTAGTTATCAGTTTATTTCATATCATTTTTTTCTTTTTTCTTTCTTTTACTCTTTCTTCCTTCTTTCATTATTCTTTTTTTTCCTCTTTTTGGGGTAATGAGTTACAAATTTTTTTAAAATAAAATTGGTTACTGGATTCTAGTTACCAGTTACTAATTTTTTTGAAATTTGTTACTATTTATTGGTTCATCTTGTATCTTTTTTATATTATTTTTCTTTCTTTTATTTTTTTTCCTTTTTTTTCTTTCCTAAGCTACAACTTTTTTTTAGAAAAAAAAAAAAGAAAACTAGCTGCTAGATACTAGTTACCAGTTACCATTTTTATTTTTGGAATTGGTTACTAGTTATTAGTTTCTTTGGTACAATTTTTTTTTTCGTTTCATTTTTCCTTCTTTTAATGTTTTTAATCCTTTTTTTTCCTTTCCTAGGGATAATGAGCTACAAATTTATTTTTTTATTTTTTATAAAAGAAAACTGAATAGATACTACTTACTAGTTATTAATATTTTTAGGACTGCTTAATAGTTATTAGTTCATCTGGTAATTTTTCTTTTTCATTTTTCCTTCGTTTATTTTTTTTTTCATTTTCTCTTGTTTTACTTTCTGGATGAGTTGCTCATTTTGAAATGTCTTCATGTTGATTTAAAACCTTCTAAGGCTCTCAAGATTATTGAAGTTTTATGGCGTCTTCCTCCAGCAGGTTGGCTGAAAGTTAATACAGATGGCGCGGCTTTTGGTTCTTCAAGTCTAGTTGGCTGTGCAGGCATTTTCTGTACTTCAAGATGTTTTTATAGGGGCGGTTTTGTCATTCTTCTGGGTATCGCTTATGCTTTTGAAGTGGAGCTAGCGGTAGCCATTCATGCAGTTTCTATGCATGGAAATTTGGCTCGAGAGTCATTCAGCTTATTTGGTTTCACTTTTCAAGTCTCGTTCTTTGTGTGTTCCTTGGCGTTGGAAGCCTGCCTGGCTTCGTTGTATCAACCTGATTTCTCAAATGTCTATTCATGTATAGTATGTCTTTTGAGAAGGGAATGTGGTGGCTGATCTAATGGCTTCTAGGGCTCCAAGTATTCAATCACCAACTTGGTGGCATTCTGCTCCTTTTTTTGTTCACGAAGCTCTTTATAAGGATTGTTTGGGTGTTTATAATTTCCATTTTTGTTAGTTGTCCCTTGTGTAAAACAATGTGCTCTTTTTTCCTTTTTATGCTTCTTTTCACTAGGTTTTACACAAAAAGATTTTTAATGAGGTATTGTTGGGAGGTAGAATCAATAGCATTATTTCGGCAACACTATTTGATTTCTCCTGAGATTTGGTTGAGTTGTTTGTCTATTGTTTATTTTCTCTTTTCCTTGAGTTTGATACCTCTTCCTCCTCTGTAATTTCTTTTATTTTAATTTAATTAATAATTACCAGAGAGTTTCCCTTTTGGTAACATTTATCAAAAAAAAATTAACGATTGGTGATAATGAGTGACCAGCAACATATGTCAATGTTTTTTCAAAAAAAAAAAAAGAATATTTTAATGAGAGGTCTATGCCTAAAAATATATATTTTAGTTACAAATTGTGGCTAAAAGTTATTTCATCTAGTAAAAAAAGCAATTTGTTATCAACTATAATAAAAACAATTGTTACTCAATATTGACCTTATATATTTTACAGTGCAGTCATCTTTGATTAAGCAACTTAAAAAAAATAGCTACAGATATTCTTTGTGTATTAATTTTATCCAAGGAATTTCTTAACATTAATTATTGATAATTTTCGGCAGATCAACAGGTAAGTGACACATTTAGATAGCCCAGTGAATCCAACTCTACTTATAAGTCATGTTACGTAAACAACATTCACTACTAAAAATATCTACTATCACGGCGTGTGTACGGATGCACCATGATAAGTGATTAACTATCACAGCGCTTAATAAGCGCTGTGATAAACTGAAGCAATACTACGACACCTAAGAAGTGACGTGGTATCCCATCTTTAACGGCACCCTTTGGGCGCCGTTGTATTTAACTTTCACGGCGCCCATAAAGTGTCGTGATACACCTAACACGGTGCCTAAGAAACGCTGTGGTATCTCATCTTTAACGGCACCCTTTGGGCGCCGTTGTATTTAACTTTCACGGTGCTCATAAGGTGCCGTGATATACTTTCCTCGGCACCCATATGGCGCCGAGGTAGGGGCCCAATATAAAGGACCCCAAAATGATCGCCCAACATTAGACAACTCGCTCTTCCTCTTCATTTCCAGCCGCGGCCAACAATCTCCCCTTCCACCATTTTCACCATTTTCTCCGGCAAACAAGGTATATTTAAGCTTTCAAACTTGTTTTTGTCACTAAAATTAGATTATCCATTGTCGTAACCATGATTTTGACCAATTATTTTGTAGAAATTTCATATTTTAGGTTATATTCGAAAAAGTTTATATTTGGAACCCTAATTTATCAAATGTGAATATCTTGAGCATGCATTGATAATCTTTACTCTTATAATGCCGAGTTAGACTATTTATTTGCTAGAAATCTTATTTTTGGGTA
>JXTB01000347.1:262047-282297 GCA_002914805.1 Parasponia andersonii | reverse complement strand
GCCTAAGATGCTTGTCATCTTTGAAGATAATTTGGTATGTAGACCTATTTTCCAAATAAATTCATCCTTTATTGAATTCTAATGTGAATTATTAACTTGTTTGTTAACATTTCGTCATTTATTTGGATTTTAGGAGTTTAACGATATAAATAGGCATCAAATGGGGAAGAATAAATCTTCACAACCACAGTCATCTCAAACACAAGAAAGAGTACATCCACAAAGAAAGAAAGCAAAATCTGTTACACAAACACAGTTTAGATTTATTGATAATGTACCAGCTTTTATAAGATTATTATTGAGTACCATTTAAGGAGTGGATGAAGGTGTTGTTATTCATGTTCCATTTGATGAAGAAGTATTTGGAGAATCTTTTCGTTTGCCCGTATTCAAAGAAGACATAATTGAGTTTTGCACATTACAAAAGATTGGAGTCGTGCCTATTACGTTATACATGAGGTAAGAAGTTTATTTTTTTTATATATATAGAACTTCATATATATTCATGTATCTATAGTTGACAATTATATAATACAACACTTAATTCACAATTGCATTTTGTACTTGTAGGCATTTACACCATTTAGTGACCCAATATGGCTATCAAGCTAGGTATATGTTCATGGATCCTAGTGCAGTTGCTATAGAAGGTGGTCCATGTGAGGATCGTGCTATAAGTTTAGCAATCCGGATGTTATCCATGGAGAATGAACATCAATTTCTAATTACACTTTGGAATCATGGGTAAGATTTTAAACTTAACAAATTGTCATACGATCAACTACTTTTTATATGAAGTTAATTGTTACATTATTAATAATCTTTATCATCAATTTTATGAGTAGCGAATATTGGATATTACTTATTATTTATCCTCTCAAAGATTATGCATGGTTTCTAGATTCTCTCGGCTTAGCTCTCTGTGAGAAAATTGGTTTAACAATGATTGAGTAAGTTCTCTAATAGTTATTTTGTTATACTTTAGTTTCTTATGGTATTTTTACTTATGGTTGTTATTGCTAATCTTTTATTATTGTGTTTGCATATTTCTAATTCAAAGTGCATTCAACATATATAATATAAAAAAAGGGAAGAAAGGAAGAACAAATGGTTTGGTTTATAAGTTAATAAAGGTACTAAACTTTCATTAATAACACTTGTTGGGTGGAAGATTAATTAAAATTACTTATGTTTACTTTATACTTATGTATAGTGCCCAAGACAACTGACAAGTATTGAGTGCGGATTCTACATATGTAAATTTATGAGAGAAGTCATTGAATAAGTCAATGTTAAATCATTTACTATAATGGTATGTAAACATATGTTTTATTAGTTCTATTCTAATTTATAGTTTGATTGATCACTTTCTAACAAATAAGGTATTTGAACTTATAGTTTAATGGACAAAATTTCTATACAAAGGATGATATCAACGGATTTCTTGAAGAGTGGGTCGAACAACTAATACAATTTCTCATTTGAAGTTCTTAATCTTTGTTTATTTAAACTATATATAGTCTTTGATCATCATGTTAGTTTGGCTTAGAAAACTAATGTATATATATACTTAGTTTATATAGACTATATGGATATGATTATGATCAAGTTATTATGTTAATTTAATATTACTATGTAAATAAATATTTATACTCCATTTTATTTCAAATATTTGATGTATATAATGAATTTGGATTATATTTATAAAATTTCAGGGGATAGTATAGACAAATACATTACAAATACCCCCTGAAAATATGTACCACGGTGCTTATAAGGCACCGAGGAAGGTCCTTCGTACGATGTCTACCAAGGCGCCTTATAGGCGCCGTGAAAGGCATTTTCCACGGTGCTTCCTAAGCGCCTTGGTATCTAGATACCAAGGTGCTAAAAAGGCACCGTGGAAGATGCCTTTCACGGTGCCTGCAAGGCGCCTTGGTAGCCAAGGCCTATTACGGCACTTGGAACTAAGGCGCTTTTGTGGGCACTATGAAAGGCATTTCAAGGCACTTATAAAGCGCTTTGAAATGCCTTTTTTGCTATAGTGATTTTTGCTTCAATTTCCTAAATTCAATCCAGCAATGACAATTGATAATCAGGTTTACGTACGCAAAGAATAAAATTCTAAGTTGCAAATTTAAATGAGAATTCATTGATAGTATAAATTAAACAAAAAGCTAAAACATAAGGCTTAATTATGTATCCTTAATAAACCATTAATGCTTCAAACATGGAGTAGTTGGGACACGTGAGATAGAATGAGAGAGAAGTGTAAGAAAAGAGACTGAGTGTTCTTAATGGAAACAATGAAGATAAGAATTGACAATAATGCATCTAAATGATATAAATATTAACGTGTCACAACCAAAAATCTAAAACCGTGACTTTTAGTAATTTTAAGTGAAAATATAATAAAATCTTAATTTTACAGAATTTAAGAGAAATCATATATTATATAATTTCATTTTGATCTTCAAATCATTATAAATTCCATAATCATTAAAACTCTTATTAGTTTTAATTTCATATAAAAGAAATACTCATCAAAGTATAAGAAAATTTCCAACAATCTCTTTTAAAACTTTTTGAGAAATTATAAACTTTGATAAATTGAGTTTAACTGAAATATTTAGTTCAATGTCCAAAATGTATTACATAAAATCATTTGTTGTTTCAAATTCTCAATTTAACAATAAAATCATTCTCATACATCTACTTACTAATCTTGGCTAAATAACTGAACAAGGAAAGAAGGATAACAGAGTATGAACACCTACCATGGATTAGGAGTAGAATAGTATACACAAACTCCATAGTTTGTCTATCCATCAAGATGACTACTTCAGTTAGACAAACACCTGAAAGTGGAAGAAGTAGAGGAGTGAGCATTCACATGCTCAGTAGAAATTCAATCACCTTTTTTAATAGATGCAATTTTATCAAACCTGCATAGTTAATACCTTCTCAAAAAATTTATGTTTGAAATGTAAAATTCATTTTCAAGCAATTTGTTAATGAAATAAAATCATTTTGATAAAGTGATAGTTATCTCTTGAAAAAAAAATATGGATCAAGCCTATGATTATTGCTATTGTTAAATTATCTGAAAATTGTTATCCTTTGACATATGTGAAATTTTTTGGTTATTTGTTTTATAATTGAATGTGTTGAAATGCTCTTCAGTGAGTATGAATGTGGACCTAGTCCACGTAAGTTCAAAAAAGTTATATGTAGACAATACTGACCTAGATACAAGGTTAAATATTGTAGATTTGGACGCACCTACATGGGTTATTTATAGTAGATTTGGACACAGTTATAAGTATTATTTGTCGCAGATTCGGACCTAGTCACAGGAGTTAAGTATGGCCATAATCACCTAAATTGTAGAGTAAAATTTTAAAATGATATTGATTATTGAACAAATTTTGTACAATAGATTTTGAAACTCTCTATTTTGTTAAATTGGGTTTTAGTTAATTTTATTTCCTTATTTTAAAAAATACTCCCTCCATCCTATATAGATAGGTTGACTTTCTTTTTTCATTTGTCTCAAATTATAGTCCACTTTACTTTCTAAGAATATAGTTAATTTCTTAGTTTACTAATATGCCCCTATTTAATGTTCCTTGTTATCAAAGTTGGGATAATAAATAGAACAATAATGCACATCACGTTCCATCTCCTATATTTTTTTTCTCATGTGGTATTTAATCTTAGAGTATCAAAAAGCTCCACCATTATCTATTGTCAGTATTATTTTAAACCATGAGTGAGAAACTTAAAGACCATCCACATTCCCTTAATTTTTCTAAAGATACTTCTATAACAATTAGCACAACAGATCACGAGTACTTGAACAATTCCTTAATTTTTCTAAAGATACTCCTATAATAATTAGCACAACAGATCACGAGTACTTGAATAATTCCATAAGGTCATTGCTCAATTTAAATGCTCCACCAGAAGAAGATGGTTACATTTCTGTAGCTCAAGAATATCAACGTGTTGTTTCTCAAATGATGAGTATTTTTCTATCTAAGTCCTACTAATTTTCATATATGGCAGTTTTTACCCAACTTTCTAGAGCTCTAGAATATCAACTTGTTTGTCGGAAATAGATGGTGTTATTATGTTCATGTATCCATGTGTTTTGTTAGATATGGATGTAATCACATTAAACAATCATTTTCAGCTATGTAGCCTTTAAAGTTCCTTTTTTTCCGAAATTTATCTAGTGATAAAATTTAATTTTGGTTCATAACTCAATTTTATTTTTAATGGTATTATTGAAGTTAGCTTGTTGATAATAACACAATGATCAGAAACCAAAAAAAAATAATAACTGGACGTACTAATACTCAGATAGTACTCCCCTCTAAAAAAAAAACAGGGATTTAATCGTATCCACATTTAAGGAAAACATAATCAAAACATGAAAACTAATGTGACTACAGAGGAAAACTTGGGAATAAAAGAATGCATGATTGCCTTGTTAATGATACTCTGTATAAACTACTCTAAGTTAGCATTCTAGATATAACATAAACAGAAATATTGCTATTTTCCACAATGTACTCTCTAGATAAGAGAAGGTTGAAGCATCTATGTAGTCATGATGTGCTCATATATAGCTACTAATTTTCAAATAGAAAAGCCATTCTATGGTCATGGAAACATTCCGCAAACATGTTCTGAAAATGCAATATTAGAAAGAAAAGTAACTCGAGTCCAGAATAATATACTCACATACTCTAACCAAAATTGACAGCAACATATCAATGTAATCTAAGTAATCATTTTTTTTTTTACAAACTAAGCAATCAAATTACTATCATTATTTTGAAAATTTTGTTATCTTTCACAAATCCTCATTGAAAACTTGAGAATTATACTCAAAGCAATTCGGTAGTAGTCCATTTCTGATCAATTTTTGTTTATTTACTATTACAAAATATACATATATATAAAATAACCGCAAATGTATAGGTCGTATATAAATAATAAAGTAATAAGAGAGTTGTTGATCCTACGAGGAATTGAGTGTTAAATTATCGCTAAGTACTGGAATTATTATAACCAAACTTTATCTAGGCAACTAATAAGTGTATTTTATACTTAACTTTACTATACTTTCAAGCTTAAGAATTATTTATCTTTGAGCTCTTTTTACTTGTTTTGTTATTTTTTATGCACATTTTATGTGAGAGGTCATTAAGAGGTGAACTCCAGCTTTTCAAGTGAAACTGAGGCTAAACCAAAGTAATTTTGATCATTTACAAGCGAAGACGGGCGAATAACACCTCAGTATTATGTAGCAATGCTAATAATATGAAAGGAACTGGGCTGAACTAGGCGTTGCAGCACAAAGTTGGCACCGTAGTGCCAAAAGTTCCAGAGACTTGGTGCTACGACACCGAGTGATAAATACTATGGCACCGCAGTGCCATGCCCGCGGTGCCACAACACCATGTCATGGCACTGCTTGACCATCTTGGTGCCGTGGTACTACAAAATGCAAATATGTGGCAAAATTCCTAAATCGTGGTCAATTGGCTTCTTCTATATAAACTTTCTTACACTAATCTGAATGACAGAAAGGAGGATGAAAACCCTAGCAGCCAAGGGTTCCTATAGTTATTTCTAAGGAGGAAACAACACCAAGGAGGGGGATTCAAGCCAAGGAGGAATCAGTTTGGGAAGCTTCAAAAGAGTTTTTGTTATCTCTTCTTCTTGTTTTTCGTCTTCTATTTCCTGCTCTTGAATATGTATCTATTTTGTTATATTTGCTGTATTTCTTTTTATATGAATGTGAGCTAAACTCATTTTCTAGGGAGGCAATTGAACCTCTAATGTAATCCAACTATATTATTTTCCTTTATTGTTCTTGATATCCATTGTTGAGTTGATTGTTCTATCTTAAGTTTAATGCATCTATTTACTTGGCTATTAAATAGAGTTATGTTGTGTAATCTATATGAACTTGGGAAGGGGTACACAGGTTTGAACATAGATAGAACAACATAAGATTGTCTAGAATAAGATAAGTTTGCATATGATAGGAATATACCTGTGTGACTTTTGCAACCTTGTATGAGATTTACTAAACTTAATGAGTCTAATTAATTTATGTTAAGAGTAACATATTATCTTGTTTAGACATTTTCACTTATATCTTGAAAAGGAGTTTATGAATACATTAGGATTCTCAGTTGTCAATTCTAAATGGATAATTGTGTTATGAGAAAAACTACTAGTTGGAGGAGTTAGAGGATAGATTGCATCCCTAGGTTCCTTACTACTACTTTAAGAACTATTTTTGGTTGCTTAATTTCATTCTCCATTCTTTCTTTTTACTTTGTTATTTACTTTTTAATTCTTGCACAAAACCATCAATTATTGTTGTTTGGATAAATTAGGAACTAGTTTCTGTTAGTACTTAGCATTTGTAAATCAAGTACTCTTCATGGGATCGACACTCTCTTACTTCTATATTTGTTGCGACCCATATACTTGCAGTTGTGCATTAAAAATAGCTCAACAGCAATTAAACTAAATGAATTTGTAATTAAATAAATACAAACATAAATATAAATACAAAAATAAAATACAGAGACTTCTATGCACAAATATTCTAAGGGATTGAATTCACTTAACCATCAACTATATCTTTTGATCACCAATTTCATCCTAATTAATTATTCCTAGTTTATAAGCCAAGAAACCAATGATATTTCTACTCCTTCTCTCGAGTGTCGAATGAAATCATTCCTAAATCCCAGTTTCAATATCTCTATGCTGAACTTAGAATTCAAGAATTCATTACGTTCAATGGTTCTTTGATTATAGTTTCAAAAGAATTATAGGTTCTTTCAAACTCTATAAAATTCTAGGTTATACTATCCTACGGTTATTTTTAAAATTCCCTTTCTCAAGTGCCAAATTCTAGAAACCAAATCATCCAATTAGTAGCTAATTAGTTAAGAAGTATCAAGCATGAAATAGTATAAATAAATTCAAGAACAATATCAGAGATTATATTAGAAATCAAGACATAGAATCAAAGTCTAAGTTATATCTGTTGGACTAATGTCTTATAAAGCAGTTTATTATTTAGACATTATAAAAAATATTTATTGGATTATTTAGTATCTATTTGTTATTAATAAATTCCATGTTATGAATTTTTATTTCATTTATGTCCCATTGATATACATGTGATGTGAATGTTTATCTTTTGCAAACATCTAAAAGATTCTAAGACATGAAATGAGTAATAAAGAATTATTCGTTTGATGAGTTCATATGTGGGAGACATTATATTCTTTATTTTATTATGTCTAAATGAAATTATTCTAATTCTACATATTGAAGATGGAATACTTTACTATGCCATAAAATGTAGTGTTGTCTATTTAATTAATGAAGTCTCTAATTATCGAAGTGAGTCTTCAGATAGAAACACTAGTATGTTATAAGAAAGTTATAACAATATCGAACATGACCTAGTGAATTAGAATTTGAAGTTAAGTACCATAACTCAAATTTCTAATTTTACTAATCTAGCACTATTGTAAAAGACATTAATCATAGTGATTAACGAACTTACTTTCATGTGTTTTGTCTTTTTGAGTTACTGAAGGACTAGTTCCGATTTATGGTTCGAACTCCGTTATCTTGAAAGATAAGGTATATGAAATATGTACAACGTTTTTCATGATGGACACCATGCATATGATGTTACTTTGAGTTTTTTCAAGTGCTTGGATAATATAAACCAGGGCTACAGTTTTCACTATGTGAATTTGACTGTGTTAGTATTAGCAGATATAAATACTATAGTCAACTATTATCCATTAGATGAAAAATGGCAACTCAAAGGTAAATATGTACTAGAGGGGTAATACAGTAATTTCACCTTACTAGTATGGCATTGCATTGGAGGTATGTCTACATGAATAGTATATGCTAAATGGATCAAGCTAATTAATTGTTAATAAACTTCACAGAAAAATAAATGACATTTAGTTCAAGAGTTCAATATTGGGCCTATAGTGGTGTGCCCTAATATTAATAGACAAAGCCCAATCATAGTTAAGAGTTAATTATAATAGTGAGTATATGGTTCATTGGAGCTTGGGCTTAATGAATCCATTTGCTCCCCTGTCTAGCTCAAATTAAAGCCCAATAGTCATTTGATGATCAGTTGGGCCTAACAAGCCCAATAAGCCCATTAGAGTTTACTAATCTCTCTATAGTTAAGAGAAATATTCTCTAGCAACTAGACATAAGTATTACACGTGAAACACCCTCTTGAGAAGATAGTGCCACACGAAAAATAGAGAGAGAGAGAGCAGAGAAAATCAACCACCACTAGGGATTCACTGTCCTTGGTGTTTCAGTCATCTCAGAGAAATCGGTTCGAGGAGATTGTCTTCTTGTTTATCTGTAGATCTCTTTGGGAATCAAGAAGGTGACCACCCACCGGATCAATCAAATAGCTTTCGAGAATAGACGAGAAGACGAGAAGGTTGTGGAGCGAATCTGAGTATTGTTCTTGTCTAGATCAAGAGTTAATTTATATTAGATCACAATCCGAAACATTTTGTAAAAAGAAAAATTTTAAACGACCAATTCCGCTGCATTTCTTGATTTTACAAAACTATGGTGTTCTTGAAAATGATTTTATCAAAATATTTTCCAGAAATTTATTCCAGCTAACACCTGCAACATCATTTCCCAAGAATATAACAATTAGTTGAACATAGGAGAATTTAATACTAATTTCAACAAGAATTTCATATATCTAAATATATTCAATAATCAAGCATAATACAAAATTTAAATGAAATTAGGGTGAGAAAGAATAAGAGAAAACTCTTTTGTAGAGGTAGAACTCTAAGCTTCAATCTCTTTATGCCACTCTCTCAAGCATCCTTTCTAAGATTTTTGCTCCAAGTTCCTTTCTCTCTAGGATTTTTGAGTTCTCTTTGTTTTGTTTCCTCTGTAACTTTCCACACTTGAAATGGAAGCTTAAGGATGTATTTAAAGGGCTCCAAGATGACTTAGGTTGGGTGGAATATCAACCACTCGATCAGATGGGATTAATGGTCCAAATTGGCTCTAAAAGCTCGCTAAAAATATTCTTCCAGATGTTATATAGTGCCACGACACTCTAGCCTTTAGAACTCAGTTTTTTAGGCAGCGTCATGATGCTACTATTACATTCGAATCGATATGGAATAGAACTAATTAGTTCCATTTATTACAGCAGCAGAGAAGGCTTTTGATGTATTTCTAACTGAAGATTTAAACAATGTGTATTTTACATTACAATCATCCATGGTTGAGATGATGAGAATTTTAGTTAGAAATAATTATAAGATTCCATATTTTCTGAAAAAACATTCAAATCAATGGAACTAATTTGTAATGAACTATTCATTTTTCACTTGTAACTAAATCTAGCTATATGTCTTTTTGAATAAAGTAACAAGATTTAGTAAATAATGAATGGAGTAAGTAAAAATAGCAAATAAATAAGCATAATATCAAAGTAAATAAATTAAAGAGATAGGAATAGAGAGACGCAAACGTTATTTTTACGAGGTTTGACAAATATGACGGTTTGCCTACGTCTCTGGCTCTCCACAACTTGCTTAGAGCTTTCCATTATCGGATCAAGATTATGGGCTTGACTGACCCCTTGTACAATCCGGAGTGATTTCTTCTTAGGCACACCCATGCTGGCCAACTTTTGAATCTTAATTACCCTGAGTCTTGCATTAAACAATAGTTAGTTCTAAGAATAATTTAATATTTTGTGGCCATCTAGTTTTAATACAGTAATGCTTCATATATTAATGTAGGGGTTTATTATGAAAAATGTAAGTAGAATTAGCTGTTCCAAGGATATTAGTTAAATTTTCTTAATTTGTGTGAAAATAGAAGAAAGCCTATCTTTGTGGTATAGAGGGAGTATTGATTTTGAAGTTAGATTTATTTTGCAAAATACTTACTAAATATTTCAAATTGCATATATTTTATCCAAGTAGTAGAAGTTATTTGTTACAAACTGGGTTGTCAAGCTCACCTTTTTATTCTTTAATCATTTTCAGATTCGGAGAATAGTTAATAAGTAGAATTCATATTTGGAAGGAGGAAGACCATTTGAGGACTCAAATTTATTATTTAGAGTTATTGCATTGTTTAGTTTCCAATTTTAAGACATTGTTAGTTGTTTGAAGTATACTGGATTATTATTATGGTTTTAGTTTCTTTTGTTTTTATAGATTGAGCAATTGTTATAAATAGTTTAGATTGATTTGGTGTTTTATTATGATGAGATATTTTGAGTGTTAATGGATCTATTTAGATTTTTAATAATGATTAGATTCAAAGACTTTCGTGTCTATGAGATTTATTGTTATGGGCATATGGTAGTTATCATATGCTTGGTCTTAGGGCGTGACAATAGTGGTAGTAGAGGGATTAGGCCAATAATCCTGATCTTGAAGCCCACTACTAATCCTATTGAGGGTGCACGGTAGAGCCCTTACAGTATGGACATGTTTTATGGGCCTAATTTTTCCATATATGTTTTGTCCATACACATATATTTTAGGGTTTTGGAATTCTATATAATTTAGATTGGTCATGTAAAACTTGACCTTGTGCCCAAGATTCTTACATGTATACTAAGCCAGTAATAACATGTTTTAATTGCATATTAGGTATTTAGAATTCATTAATATCACTTTCATAATAACATGCTTATTCATTATATTATGTGTATTTGCATATATGTTATTACACTAGTATTTGTTGAAGTGTCCTGATGCAGTGTAAAGGTTTAATACCCTTAAAGAGAGAGTTTAGTGTACTAAAAGAATAAAGAATATATTTATGAAGGCAAGACTATGTGAATATGCATTAAGATCATACTTGTTGATAACTTGATCAAATAGTAGTTTTTCGGTAAAATGTAACTTTTACTTTTTTCGGAGCCAAACTCACAGTGCATTTAACATTCCAAACAACTTTGATTTAATGTTTAAGACTCATTTCTAGCATTTTATTTGTTGGCCTTAGGTAAGTATGAGGTGGCAGTCATTGTACTGAATTATGTTTAATTACACTAAGCTAGCATAGATTTAGCTTAATCGCATAATGTCATCTTTGTGCATTCTAATAATTAGGCATTGATACTATGTTTGCATTATTAATTGGAGTCTAATTGACTTATTTTTATATTTAATGATTGGTTATGGGACTAGATTTCACTAGATTACAATAAGATTGGCCATATGGGATTTTAGGTCAAAGTATGATTAGTTCTCATCTTCTAAGCTAGGTTTCACCAACTTTGGTTATACTTGGGTATATAAAAGTGACCAGCATTGTGGTGACTATGTTAAGGATGTTTTAGATTTGGATACATAGAAAGTAATGTGCAAAATACTAAAAATATCCCTTAGAAATTAAGTTATGTCTTTTCTTAGCCATAAAGTATTGATTTTGGACCAAATCTGGTCATTCTCTTTCTTTTTCTCTCTAGCCACGATCTGAATCTCTAAAGCTCATTTTTAGGCTTCTTTAAACTTTTTTTAGCCATATCCAAGAGTTTCCAAGTGGTAGAACTCAAATTGGAGCTCTAGAAACCAAGATAGATCAAAACTAGTCAAGGTAATTCTACTAGTTCTTCTTCCTAGGTCTTTTTCTTTAATTTCAATTCTCCACTTGCTACCACTTAAATAATAGTTCTTTCAAGTCTTTTTAAGTCCTAAAATCTAATTCTAAGCCTTAAGAATCAGTTTGGTAGAGATAGAAGGCAAAAGCTTCAACAAAAGCTCAAACTAGTCAAGGTAATGTTTAGGTGGGAGCTTGAATTTGTAGTGAATTTTTTTTGTTTCAGCTCTTAAACCAAAGCTATTATTTGATGAATAATAGTCCTAGAAACCCTAATACATTACTGGAAACATAAAATTTAGGTAGAGAATTAAATTTAAACCTAAGACCTCAAAGTTTGCTATTTATAGATTTAAGTATTTTCATGTAGAGTAGATTAACTTTTCCATGTTTGTAATCTGATTTCTTAAACTCGGAGTGTATATTTTGTTGATCCTATTAATTATTACACTCATTTGATGGCTAGTTGTAATGGCATATAAGAATAAAAGTGGTTTTAAACTTTGTGTAAATTGAAAGGAATTCAAGTGTACTTAGGTTGTTCTAAGTGATCCTCTTTGATATGTATATGTGGGAATTAGATTGTAAAATATTATTGTAGGTTTAAAGCTATGATTTTAATCATGTGAAATATCCTAGAAATAAGGAAGGTTTTGTCCAAATATTTATAAAATGAAATGGCACCATTTAGAGGCAAATGGACTAGTTATACAAAATGATCTGCTATTTTGGATCATTTTTGTGCTAATGAACTAACATTCATATTTTAATACTTTTGAACAGTTTTTCAATGCTAGTTATTAGCTGCTAAGTATCTTAAGTGATTTGTACACCTCTTAGTCATTTTAAGATCAAGTTTCCTAAATTGGTAAAGGTTCTAATTTTAGTCTTGTTCAAGTATCTTGATACATTCTTTTCGCAAAATGTGCATCTTGAATAACTGTAATTTATGACATGTGATTAGCATACCAATCTCTAGAGGATATTGATCTTTTCTACTTTTAATTTCTATTCAAGATACAAGGTAAGTAAAGACTTGCAGCTGCATCATAAGAATTATATAGAAGATATCATTATGTGAAATTTACTTATTCTTGAAAGTTATGAAACGACATATGCATGGCACACCTTGTATGCGAATTAAGAATTTCATTACAGATTATTTAAAAGTGAGTACCATTGTACCAATTTTATAAGA
Source organism: Parasponia andersonii (assembly GCA_002914805.1). Classification (NCBI taxonomy): domain Eukaryota; kingdom Viridiplantae; phylum Streptophyta; class Magnoliopsida; order Rosales; family Cannabaceae; genus Trema; species Trema andersonii. The sequence continues at coordinate 269,411 of JXTB01000347.1, read as the reverse complement.
TAAATTTTAATAACAATTGCTAGTCTGTCGAAGCTGGGTAGGTAAATCTATTGATACAAACTCTCTCGTTGAAGAGACTTGCAGATCTTATGATGTGTCTTGTTGAAGTGGGACAATACTAGTGCGGTATAGGATGCCCCTTTGATGAGGGGAGGAGTTTTCAAAAACCTCACATGATGGTCGCACCTTATTTTTACTCTTGGATAGAATTTCTACCCAATATTATCACGGCCTATCAACTTATGAGACAAGTAATGTGCTAAGGGGCTCAACTATGAATAATTTTTAACGAAATTTACGTGGACTCAGATGTTTAAGAAAGAAAAGGGTACAGTGGGAACTTTATGGGATTTTAAAGCATACATAAGTATGCATAGTTTTTACTTACTGAGGTTTAGCTCAATTTAGTCTTGTGATGCAGATGAGGATGTATATTTTGGTGTTGACTAGCTGGTTGTTTGGCTTGCCTTTTGTCGCCATGATCATACAGATGTAGACAAGCTTGACCTGTAGGTGATGTTTTTTTTTTTGTGTTGAGATATTTCGGTATAATGTAAATACTACTACTGATGACAAAATATACTGAGGAAAACCTGGTTTGTTTTTACATTTTGTAAAGTCACTTTTAGCAAGTAATGCCTCGCAGTTGTTTTGTTCAAAAGTTTTAGAAAGTTCAAATTTTTCCCGCCTTTTTTTAAAATAAAAGATAATATTTAAGAAAGAATAATACTTTATAGTGTTGCTATATGGAATAATATGGTTAAACTATGGCGTGTTACACTTTCTGTATTCGATTTTCAATATAAAGAAATTTTTGTCTCCTCTGTTAGTGATTTTTCCTGTCTAGGGTACTTAAATTTGCATATTTTTATTTTATTTTTCTTTTTATTGCCTTTATCGTTCGTTAGTTCTTAACAATTGGTATTACAATTTTATTTTGAAAATTTTAGTATATGTATTACAAAGTATTAAAGCTACAGAACTTTTTTTTACAGGTTGAATTAATATTGTTTACATTTTAGGTATATAAAATTTAGCTTATTTTATGAGGTAGATTACACAAAAAACAAAAACAAAAACAAAAAAAATGGGTGAGTTTGCCGACTTCTAAGTAAAATACCTCCTAATTCACCCCCACAATGCTCTCTATTTTGTGGGTTTGCCGACTCGGCAATTGAGGGCCAATTCAGTGAGTATTGGAATAGTCTCTTTTAATTTTTTTCTGTCTTTGTTTTTTCAATTTAGTTTCTCTTTCTTATTCACTGCAAAAGCATTAAATTTGATGTCATGTTCACAGTATGTTAGTTTTGTAACAGCAGCAAGATATTTTACCTCATTTATCACTTAATTGTAAATTTAAGGACCATTGGCTAGTTTTGTTTAATCTTCAAAGACCAAACTGTCATATTATAAAAAGCTTAAGGACATTGGAGCTAGTTACTTCAATATTAAAACCACTTTAATGAAAATGATTATGAAAGACATGAATTGGAAAGTAAAATAATCTATAAAATACATAGCCCAAAGAAACGGCATCAACATTTTAAAAAAGACTATAACGTCAGAGGAACGACATTAAGCACGAAAAACGACAACAATAAAAACTAAAACTTACGAGACTGAGCAATAATGTACAACAAATATTAGTAGTAGTAGTATAGTAACAAAATATAATTACATGCAATAACAAAAGATAACATAGAAAGAGAATTAGAAACAGCAGGTTCCACCAACGTGTAGGACTAGTCTGTCTTTGTTTTTGATCCTGTAATTTCTTGTATTCTCTAAATTCTTTCTCCAATGTCACCAAATTCTAGGCTTTGATCTGGTTTTCTCTCTGCTCTTGTAATTTCTTGCATTCTCTTACATCTTTCTCCAACCTGCCCAACCTAACATGCAATGCTTCCTCCGATTTGTTCACCTCACTTTGAGATTTATTCCAAGATTATAAGCCAGAGATCCACCTATCAAAAAAAAAATTAAATTACTCAAAACGATCGATCCACCAAGAATTAACGGAATCTTATGCAAGTTCACAAAACCCAAAACTTGAAAGTACTATTTCTATTTGGAGAAAAAACAAATACTGTTTTGAGGAAGGAGACTGATGAATTATGATTTATTTAATATTTTTTATTTTTTTTCATAAAAAAAAAGTGGGTGAACATCACCAGTAGCGTTCATGATCCTTGCATTCATAACACTTAGGTACTCATCATTTAATTTCTTCATAATTTCAGGTTACAAAATTGCTTTTCAATTGGATTAGGCTTTAAAAAATAACCCACAAATCAGTACTTTATTATCGACAATTGCGGGAAATTAATAATTTTGGGTACTATCTAACTCTAAATTAGTTTTCAATGAGAATATAATAGAATATAATCACGTGAACAATATTTTTTTGATCCAATTGAGACGACTAGCAATGCTCTCGCTTGGCTTGATACCATTTTTGTCCCAGATACAACATTTTACGTTAACTCGTATATCTTAAATCTGCTTGTACCCTTCTCATGACCCTGATTGGTACTTGGACATATATACCTGGCACGAGTTTGAGGGACTCCAGTGCGGCATTCTTAGCGATGGCGGCAGCTAAGGGGCCGATCACGGACCGGATTTCCTCATCCGGCTAGCACAGCTGGTTGATCACTTCAATATCGCTGGCATTCTTTGTGAGGCTTGCGGCAAGCCGGCCGATCTTGGACCAGGTCTCCTCGTCCGCCCAACCAGGCTGGTTCATGTCGACGTTCAGTATAACAGAATTGATTGTGTTCTCAGTCTTGGTATCTCTGTTATGATCACTTTAAATATGTAAGCAAAGGAAAAAAGTACTCTTCCTCTTTCGGTATTAAGCTCTCGTTTGCTTTGTATTGATGGAGGTTTTGTCAACAATAAATTTAGAAAAAGTTACGAGATGTGGCTTGTGAAAATTAGGTTATTAATTAAAGCAAATAAAGAGGCAAATGATTTTATAGTGGTTCAGCCCCGAAAAAGATGAGCTTACGCCCACTATTTTTCACTATTTTCTGGAGAATTATAAGAACTCAAAATTACAATGTCTTATCCGGAAAGAAGAAAAAAAACAGTTTTTAGAATTCCTTAGTTTCTCTAGATTCGGAAAAAGAAATAATCTCTATCTCTAGATTCGAAAAGGTCCAGTCGTTCAAAAGTCCCCCTCACCAAAATATTGAGCTCCCTTTATATAGATGAGGGTAGCACAATATTCTTAATTGTGAAAATGGGTAACTATACAATCGGATAATTTAATTTGAGTAACAACATAATTGGGTAACCACTTAAATTGGGTAGCTGGTCGAACTTGAAAGAGAAAATTTTGTTTCCCTTTCCTTGTAGGTTGCCCATTTGACGAAGCAGAAACTAGTTTCCTTTTCTTTTGGGTCGCACATAACCTATTCGGAGGAGGTCGCACGTAACTCCTGCGGTGGAGGTCGCACATAACCTATTCAGAGGAGGTCGTACATAACTTATGCGGTGGAGGTCACATGCAACCCTTTCATATGAGGTCGCACTTAATCTATGCGACCTTACATAGGATTTTAGACCACATAACAATTGCCCCCTAGCTCCATTAGTTCTTTAGGACAAAATGGAGCTTCCTTTTAATGTAAGTGAGTGAGAACTTAAAAAATGCGATGTCACGACCTAGACTTGAGATCCTTGAAGAGTCGAAGAGTCGCCAGATCTCAAATCTCACCTTTCTCAAGATCACTCATACCTTTTTCTGACAAACGAAAATACGTGTCGCCTTTTCTAAGAAAAATAGCAGAACTCGAGGAGACTTAAGGATATCGATGATGCCAACCGTCGTTTTTAAACCAAATCTTTTCAAATTTCGAAAGATACTAATTTAACTTCGGAAAAAATCAAATCCTGCGTGAACTTCAGCCTTTAGATCTGAAAATCAAATACCTTAATCTACGGCTGTGATTTAGCAGTGCTCGAGGTATAAATATCGGAAATCAATCCGCTTCTGCTTCTTCATTATAGACTCTTTTCATCTTTCTAAAAATCCGAAGTTTTTCAGAGAAAACCCTACAGCGCCGTTTCGTTCTTCAGCTCGCACAATTCCAATATCTTCTCCGATGGAGTTCAGACCATATCTCAATCCCTCTGCTTCCGAAGAAAGGTTAGTTTATTCCTTCTCTCTTATTGTTCTTCGTCTGTTCTCGGAAAAACTCAATTTCAATTTCTAGGAATAGAAACATCCCATATTCGAATGAACTGAAATGAAAATTTTTTTTATCCCCCTTTTCCAGTTCATAGAGTAGACTCTTACTAGATAATGATCAAAAAACTCGTGAAAAGAGTTTCTAGGGTCTGATACCCTATTTATTTATTTTCTAACGAACTGCTCGAACAATTTTTATAAATCCGTAGACCAATTAGAAAAAATCAATGAGCTTGCTTGTTAGTACAATCCTAGGGTGAACCCCCAAAATTTACTGGCATAGTGAAAATCCTTAATACTCGCATAGGACTAAATCCATCCGTACTTCTTTTCAGATGTCTAGTAGTGAGGATTTTAGGGAAGGAAATGCATTTTCTGGAGAATCTGACTCCAGTGTTAGTTCCATAAACCTCGAAGACTACCTTGAGCCAGAACCCAAGGTAGAGATAATAGGGGTCAGGCAAAACAGTCGTCGCATAGGCGATCTCCCTCAGAACCAGTGGCCCCGACATATCAAGGATGCCTCTGCATTTTCATCGGGCTATCAATACGTAGAGGAGAATTGGTCATGTACCAATATAAGGACGAGCTGTACATCGAACAAGCTCAGCAAAATCGCGTGCAACTATAAGATCACCATGCCTCTTCGCCTACCCATGGAATTCAACTGACCACACACACCACCACATGGATTTGCTTCTTTTCTGAAGCAGTTCTCAAGTGTGGTGTCCACCTCCCACTTCATCCGTACATAAAATTGATTATTGACTACTATGAGGTCGTCCCTTTCCAACTGACTCCTAATACCTATAGATATATGGTAGGTTTGTACATACTTTACCATAAATTAGGTTTAGACTCCCCTTTTCCTGAAGAATTCGCTTGGTTTTACCAAGTGAAATCAAACCCGTCAGATCTTTTCTTCTATGCGAGAAATGGTCGAACTAGATAATAAAAACGATCTACGAGGTTCGCAACAACATGGGAAAATGGAAAAATCCATTTTTCCACTTTGACTATGCGGATAACGGCTTCTTTCAAAATCTCAGTAGGTAGTCTTCCAATTTATCGCCTTTTTCTATTTTGTTACTTTTATCCTGATCGCATTCGAATATCATCGCAGACAACAGGGAACAGCCCGGACTTTCCAGGGAATAGCTCGCAAGGGTATACAAAATCAACGACCTTCCAATTGAGGAATTTAATTGGAAGGTATTAGGTACTTCAAATAACCTAGTCGCTTGCGGTCTGCTTCCAAAGGGAGCCGCGTTCCCTGACCCCCCGGTCCTTTCGTCCAAACCTTCGAGCTCGAAGAAGAAGCCAAGGAAACAGACGGATATAGGTGCCTCGTCTTCCAGACTTAGGAAACGAAAAGCACCTGCCACCCTTCCAGCCTCAGAACCTTCCTCTTCAGAGACAACGTCACCACCAGCTCCTCAACTAGCTCCTCAACAAGAAGAAGGTAATCATATATATATTCTAATTATCTTTGTATTTATCTCTTCGCTCACTGACATATCTGTACAGAGATGGTTATCGGTAGTGGCTTACGAGCACCACCCTCCACTCTCAGGTCCATGGCAAAAACCAAGACACCCGAGAGCACTCCGTCATCAAAAGGGAAAGCGAAGGTTGACAACTCCAAAAAATGAAAAGTTTCCTTCGAGGACATTCCAACAAGCTCGCCTCCTCCACAGCCTCAGCCAACGAACCATTCCGAACCACCTAAAGAGGCTGCCACTTCTTCGAAACCAATCCTGCCAGATAAGGATGAAGAGCAATTTGCGCTCCTCAATCAATTACCAGAGAAGGCTGGTATCAGCGCAGCCTTCATTGATCGCTTCACATCCGAGGAAGGCTGGGAGTGGATGAAGCGATGATCTGCCAAAATCGCTTTTGGTTCCGCGATGAGGATGCTGGCCAATGTAAGTACTTTTCTATTCTCTCCTCAAATGTATTATTTCTTGGTATTAATGATTAGATTTTTCAGACCATGGCTGCTGCTGTCCTGATGCACGACCCGGTCCTCGAATGCTTGGAGAAGGCCGAAAAAGTTGAAGAGATAACCCAAGCATTCGAGAACTCAGAGAAAGCTCGGGAGGAGGAGAAAACAGCCTTCGACTTGGAGAGGCAGCAGCTGCTTGAAGACTTGGCCAAGGAGAACCTCGAGGAGAAAGCCAAAGAGCTCAAGAAAACCATCTCTGAGCATCCGGATCGCATGAGGGAGGCGACCACTGAGGCGGTTCACAAAGCTATCGAAGAGTTCAAGGCGACTGAAGTCAAAGAGCTCGAAGATAAAGCTAGTGATATCGCCTCGTCGACCATCATTTTTAAAATTTTCTGCAAGCATCCGGACTTTGACTTCTCTATCTTTGGCGAGGACGTGGTCAAGCTCGTCCAGAGTTAGAGGGAGGATACTGCCAAAGCTGGAGATGGCAGCGCGAGCACTTCCGCATAACACTTGTATTTTTAATATTTTTAGAGCAATGCGGGCTTGGTCCCCCTTTCTTTCTGCTTATGTACGGGCGACAATTCTTTTGATAAATATTATTTTTTCCCTGTCAGATGCTCCTGCAAAATAATGAAAACACAACAATAATTTTAACTAAGTAGTCAATCACTAAGTGACTGATCAGTACGCTTTTTACGATTTGAATCCAACTAACTTAAAACGAGTTTTAAGTGTTAGGATAAGTTAGGTCGCTTAAGAAAACTGTCAATACGAGTGATGCAAACTCAACTGTTTTTCAAAAGTTCCATGTCAAAATAGGATATAGCAATATATCACATCGAACAATGAATATTTGGCTTAGTTACTTTTTTGTTCGAGGAGGGAAATTGCATAATACGATATGCTAAGGTATGAAGCGAGGAGAAAATCCTAGGATTGTAAGAAATTTCAGATACTTCGACGATCTAAATCTCCGTCTCCTCTAAATGGACATTTTGCATAGTAACATTCTGATCCCACTGCCCCCCGAGTTTTATGGTATCCAAAAACTTCCATAAACTATAAAAGGATGAATCAAATGAAATTGAAGTAATAGCCGAAGAAATATTATTGACGAACGATGTCGAATGACGAAATAACGAAGATACAGTAGGCCGTTGAAAGTACATGGAAGATAAACATGAAGATTCATTGATAATAACGACGAAGTTGTTCTGC
>JXTB01000347.1:247494-260107 GCA_002914805.1 Parasponia andersonii | reverse complement strand
TCCATTGTCTTGCCAATTTGTTTTGCAAACATCATATTGACAAGATGCTGGTAGGTCGCTCCTGCATTGACAAGTCTGAAGGGCATCTTTTTATAACAATATAATCCTAGATCAGTGATGAACAAGGTATGCTCCTCATTTAGCTCGTACATGGAGATTTGATTATATCCAGAATACGCATCCATGAAACTTAAGAGTTCATGCCCCGATGTCGCATCTACAAACCGGTCGATTCTCGGAAGTGGGAAGCTGTCCTTCGGGCATGCTTTGTTGAGATCGGTGAAATCGATACACATTCTCCACTTCCTATTGGGTTTCTTCACCAAAACCAGGTTTGCAAGCCAGTCAGGATAAAAAGACTCTCTTATGAACCCAATTTTGAGCAGCTTTTCCACCTCTTCTTTTAATGCAACGTAGCGCTCTGGATTCATAGCTATTCTTTTCTGCCGTACAGGCTTCTTTGTCAGATCTATGTTAAGATGATGACATATGATCCTCGAATCAATCCCTATCATGTCTGAATGTTGCCATGCGAAGACATCCAAGTTAGATTTCAGAAACGCAACCAGTGAAGCTCGCACAGGTTCTTGAACCTCCGTTCCAATCTTTAAAGTCTTGGAAGACATGTCAAATGATAAATCCTCCAGATCTTCAATGGGTCCAGTTCTGACTTCTTCGTCTATTTCTCGAAGGTCGAAGTCTTTGCTGGACATATCGATTGACGCTTTAACTGACGGTTCGAGTGATGCTTTGCCTGATGGTTCGACTGACGCTTTGTCTGATGACTCAACTGGAGCTTCGACTGATGCTTTGCCTGCTGCTTCGACTGATGCTTTGCCTGCTGCTTTGACTGACGCTTCCTCTGGCAGGTGGACCATCATTGTGCGAGACGTCACATCCTTTACTGTGAGTTTCAAAGAGTTGTTATAACAAGTCCTCACATCATATTAGTTTCCTCGCACCTCGCCTACCCTGTGTTGGGTCGGGAATTTCATAGTGAGATGGTAGATTGAAGTGACGGCTCGAAGTTCCCTTAGTGTCGGTCTTCCCAGCACAGCATTGAATGTGGAAGGGTAATCTACCACCAAAAATTAGGTCATTATCATTGAAACTCTAGGATAAGTTCCAATGTTGATCATTAATTCAATCATGCCCATAGGCATCAGGCTGTCACCAGTGAAACCATAGAGTGGAGTGACGGTAGGCTTCAAGTCACTCTCATTCAACCCCATCTTCTTAAAGGCGTCGTAGTACAGGATGTCCACAGTACTTCCGTTATCAACCAATACTCGCCACAACTGTGTGCTTTCACAATTACTTTTTATGACCAACGCGTCATTATGCAGATAATGGACTTCCCTTGCGTCCTATTCTGTGAAGGTAATGTCCATGTCCGGTACTCATTGAAGCTTGTCTGGTCGCTGCCCAAGATGTATGACATTAGCTAATGGCTATTGTCGAGCTTATCGTGCATACTTGTCTTGAGTCCTTTTCGAATCTCCGCCAACATGCGGTCCTCCAAAGATAGTTCGGACTTCGCGTTGAATTTCTGGAGGTCGCTGTTAGTTTTCTTCTCGCCTTTCGTCGTTCTGCCTGGTGCACTGCCGCAGTCGCCCCTCTTTAATCAGCCTTTCAATTTCATCCTTCAAGGCAAAGCAATTATTGGTATCATGCCCAATATCATTGCGATACCGATAGAACTTATTGGGATCACACTTTGCCCTATCCCATTTCATCGGTTCCAGGTGATGGTATCGCTCTTTCTAGTTTGTGACCGCATAGATATGATCTATGGGCGCGTTTAACTCAGTGTGATTGTTGAACTGTATGGGAGCTCTTGAAATCTCCTGCTTTTTGGGTCTAGGCTAATTCTCCGTCAACTGCTCATTACTCCTTTTATTTTTCTTATTACCATTATTGTTGGTAATGATCGCGTCTTTAGTTGCATCTTTCCTTCCTTCTTTCTTTTCCTTTTGAAGATTCTCGTGTGAAGATTCTACCCTCAGATGCCGACCAACCCTTCGATAGAAGTCTTCAAGAGTTCTACATTCTGTTTCAAGTAATTCCTCCCAGAGTTTAGTTTCTGGTCATACCCCAGCCATCATGAGAGTTAGAACTCCCCCCTCAGGTGGGTTGTTGACCTTTACTAACTCTGAGGTGAATCGATTGAGATAAGATCGTAGAGTCTCCTCTGGACCTTGTCGGATTGTAGACAAGCTAACAAGTGGAATAGTGAAATTCTTTGCAGCTTGAAACTATCTCAAGAACGCCATTTGAAGTTGTTGCCAGGACGAGATCGAGCCAGATTTGATTCCTCAGAATCACTTCTTTGCTGCTCCTGAGAGAGTTACAGCAAAACATCTGCAATGTGCATAATCATTGACACGATGGAGTTCCATCAAGTCACTGAAGTGTTATGGTGGGAAGTCTGAATCTAGTTGGTAGGGCTGCAGCTCGAACTTCCTCACTGAATGGTGATTAACGATACCCATCAGTGAGCTCATCGTCCCATCCGGCAAGTACGTCTAATGCGATCCTTAAATTGTGAACATCGACGTTCGGAGGGAGAGCATTATCTCTTGCTAGTGGCAAGGGCGGCCTTTGATCGTTATCTTGATATATGGCAGGTTGGTCAGGCAGAGTCTTCTGCGATCTGTGAGAGGAATCCAGCGAAATAGTGCGACAAGACCGGCTTTGGTCGTTTTGAGGCGATACGGATCGTTCATGGCTACGTCGTCGCTCCAAGTATTGTCTTAGGTCTGCAGGATCTTGTCTCGACTCTCTGTTGATTCTTTCGAAGACACTTCTCGATAGTCGTTTTCATTTGCTACTCAAGCAATCTTGATTATCAGTGGATTTACGAGAAGGTTGTCCACAATCATGGTTAGTACTTGAACTTTTCGTACTAGATTTTGGAGGCAAGTTTGCGACTTTGCCTTTTCCTTTGGAGATGCGATCTTCATGACGCTCTTGCTGGGTTCTTGGCTAGTCGCGTCTCGTTGTCTCTAGGATCTATATTCCTTTCTCAGGTAGTTGAGCAGGACGTTCGTTGGGACGTTTGTGCTGTGGTGGGATCACCATCTATCCTTCAGCAAGTCATCGTAGGGTATCACTGATCTAGTTAGTGACTTGCTGAAGGTTCACCAGTGTCTCCTCTATGCGATCCTGTCTCTGGGCAAGGTTTTTTGATGCAGTCATAGTAGGCTGATCCTGAGCAGGGTCTGCCTATGCAACAGTAGTGCTTTGGGGTTAATTTTGGCTATTCTGGTGACTCTAGTAGTGTTTCCAGTGTTTGTCATTGATAAAAAAGTGAAATTTGACAAACTGTTTTGGCCGGAATGGCCTTCCTTCTAGCGCCAATTATTGATGGAGGTTTTGTCAACAATAAATTTAGAAACAATTACGAGATGTGGCTTGTATAAATTAGGGTTTTAATCAAAGCAAATAAAGATGCAAAGAATTTTATAGTGGTTCAGCTCCGAAAAAGATGAGCCTACGTCCACTATTTTTCACTATTTTCTAGAGAATTACAAGAACTCAAAATTACAATATCTTGTCCGGAAAGAAGAAGAAAACAGTCTTTAGAATTCTTTAGTTTCTCTAGATTCGAAAAAATAAATAATCTCTATCTCTAGATTCGAAAAGGTCCAGTCATCCAAAAGTCCTCCTCACCGAAACATTGAGCTCCCTTTATATAGATGAGGATAACTCAATGTTCCTAATTGTGAAAATGGATAACTATACAATCGGGTAATTCAATTTGAGTAACAACATAATTGGGTAACCACTTAAATTGGGTAACTGGTCAAACTTGAAAGAGAAACTTTTGTTTCCCTTTCCTTGTAGGTTACCCATTTGACGAAGTAAAGACTAGTTTTCTTTTCTTTCGGGTCGTACATAATCTATTCGGAGGAGGTTGCACGTAACTCCTGCAGTGGAGGTCGCACTTAATCTATGCGACCTTACATAGGATTTTAGACCACACAACACTTTGTAACTAAAACCAGCAACCAAATAACTGAAGGGTGGTAAATTGTGTGATGTCATATATACCTATAATAACCCACGACCACTTTTTTGGAAGGGGGTGCCCCTTTGGTGTCGAATGTATCTAGTTAATTAGTTAGGAATTTATGATCCCTTAATAATTAATAGCATTCTACCACAATGATTCCAGCTACCATAATTTTGTTCTCACTTCTTCCTAAAGAAACGAGCGAGCGAAAACAAAAAAAGATCACAAGGAGATTAGACCATCTCTAATACATTTGCATATGTTAATACAATATATCAGACACAATAACAGGAAAATGTTATTTGAGACTATGACACATTATTTTAATTTTTACTTCAATGCACAATGTTATTCTAAGTGCTAATATTGTTACTTAATAATTTATTAATATGTTATCATTCAATAATTAATTATGTCAATTGTTTTATTTGTTAAGCATTAACGAAAAATGCATTTATTGGGAAAAATATGGCATAAAGACAATTACATAAATAATAAATATACCATGCATGTAAAGATTTGTTACTGGCATATATTCGAACAAACATCGGCACAGAGAATTATGACATCGAAAAAAAAACAACAATAATGTACGAATACATCATTTGTTACGACCGGAAATTTAAATCTGTGATGTTTCATGATTCTAAACGAGAATATAAATAAACAATAAACTTATAAAATTTCAAACAAAATAAATACTTGGGTTTTATATTGTAACCCTCAAATATTAATATTTTCATATCAAAAGGAATCTCTTGTTTGTCCAAGCAAATAACTTTTAAAGTTTGAAAAAAAAATCTAATTATTTGGTCAAAAAAAATTCAGATTGATAAAACACGTACCCTTGTTGATATGAATCTCGTAAATGTTCTAGACTCATATGTTTCAACTAGTTTTACAAGAAACCCACCAAAAATCTCAAGCACTTAAAATTTTGAAAACATGCTCTTTGGGAATCACGATACCCCTTCATACACCAAGCCCAAAGATAATAGTAAAAATATCCTCATACACTCACTTAATGAAATATATGGATTCTTGCTAAAAGTTAACTTGAGAATGAGAAGGAACAAAGTTTGGATATCAACCATGAAGCAAGAAGGACCACAAACATAAATCGACTGCTCATTCACACAACAAAAACTTTATCCCGAACAAGCAGTATCTGAAAGGGGAGAAAAATGGAGGGGTGAGCTCAAAGCTCGGTATGAATCTTACTTTACTATTTTGAAAGCTATTTTCTTCATGAAATCCCTGTAAGTTTTGCTATACAGAAAATAAGTCATCAAACCATGTAGGTAGATCGAATCTAATAAAATCATAAGTGAAAGCATAATAAGTAGATCATAAAAAAATGGTATGCAACCAGAATCATCTCAATCCCCGTGAGTTCACATGACCTCATCACGGAGTTAAAATAGCTCATACCACATGTACTAAACACCCTTTACTTGATTACTAATCCTAAAATACAAGAGAGACACCATAATGTCTTATCTATCAGACCGGAGGGACACCGTATACCTACACCTACTGGGTACGAGTAACTAAAGGAGAGACAATGCTCTCTGCCTAATCAATCTCATATTACTGGTGAGACACCTACGTGTCTCAACTGTTGGACTGGAAGGGCACCGAATACCTACACCTACTAGGTGGGAGTAATCAAAAAGAAACTAATTCATGTCAAGAACCAATCCAAATCCCGAGCTTGCCAAGCTCACATTCCGAGCTCAAATCCCAAGTCATCTATACATGGCCATATATCTTGGACTTCTATGTGGGTCTACGGACTTAGCACCGACGGTCTACGATATACACCCTACCAACTAGAAAGTCCCACACAAATTTATGGATAATGCACCAATAGTGGGGTCCAACCATCAACTATGTGTTTCATGACACCCAAGTACCCCAGGTGTGGTCCCACATCACACACCATAATAATTACACTTAGATTACCATATTAGACCTACCATTCTCGATCTCAGAAAACTGGCAACATAACCGTTATATTTAAGATAATCCCAAAATTCAAACCTGCATGAGAAATTATCTATAAGCTTCCCAAAACAATTTACAATCGTTCTGATTCCCTAGGCGGTTCACATAATTATAAAAGCAAATAAGCTCACATTTTCCACATTATATCAACACAATTAAGTTTTAAGAATTTTGATATTAAAATTCACTAAATGAATCTCCTACCTCCACAGAATAGTGATACCACGTTATAGAGTACTTTTGTTGTCATTCGGAGGGTTAGGGGTCATTTTCAGACTCTCGATTACTTGCTTTGGAAACGTTGTTTTTCCAATAGAGCATTAAATCAAGAAGTGGACCTCACTATTAAACTTTTAGTAACTAAATTAGCTAAGTTTGACATATAACTTGTCCGATTCCGGATCAGGTCGAAACTCAACCCGTAGCATGCAAAACGAAGTAAAATTGGAGCCATCTTATTTCGTTTTCCGTGCCGGTCATGAAACATAGTATATATATATATATATATATTGTTCTTCACCATTCCACGAATACAATCCAAAAATGACAATTATTTCATGATTCAACTGTCGGATTAAAAAGTTAATGTTTAAAACTGCAATGCTCAAAATTGTTTAAAAATAACAGATTTTGATTCGAGTAAAAATAGGGTTAAGATATATATACTATTGGATTCTTCGTGTCGAGACAAGTTCGCGAAGCTAAAGTTTGTAGCATTTCGTGGCTGGAATCACATCTAGAGCCGAAAAACTCTCGCGGCCAAAATGCTTCTCACTGGCATTCTAGATCTTCGACGGTACTGTACTGTAGTTCTTGTAGCAGCTTCGTCTCGAGGTGGCTGTCAATTCTGGGCAGGTGGCATAGTTCGCCAGTGGCCAATTATGCATCGCTCGACACTTTTGTGTGGCGGCCATTCTTGGCCAAGAGAGAAAGAGAGAGTACTAGAGGGAGGAGAAAAGAATGAGCGAAGATTGAGAAAAGGAAGCAGAAGGTGGGTGGGGCATGTGGCTGTCACTAAATGGGACTGTGCGCTCTTTTAAAATATTTGCACTATAGTTTCTGATTCCAAAATCCTTACAATTGTGTCCCTCTAAATTGCAGTTTAGTCCCCAATTTCAAAAAAATCTTTCAGTCAAACCCAAGTTTGTATTTAATCAAACATACAATTATTTTATTCTGAAAATGTAAAAATATCCAAATTGCCCTTAAAAAACCTAGGGTTTTACATCCCTAGATTTAACAAACGACGGGAACAGAAAAACTAGAACAACAAAGGAAAAAAAAAAAAACGATAACATCAAAAACTAAGATAATAACACTAAAAACAACAGCAGCCACACCAAATAAACAACGATGACATGAAAACGACAATACCGATATAAACCGACAGTAACTGAGACCAAATAAAATGACATCAACGAAATGGAATGACTATGACATTTAACAAGATCAAGAGGCCAATCACACCGAAATGGCCATGTAACGCCAAAAAATATAGAAGACGACGAACAGCAGACAACAAGATGTCAAGATCCTGGTATCACAGTTCTTTTCCCGAGAAAGGTTGCTTTTTGGTGTCCAAGTACACTAACATGTGAATTTGACAATCAATTAACAATTAGTGGCGATGATCATGAATAATAATATCAAATTATCAATATATGCTCATTTTGCTTATTCTACATCCAACTTATATTGAATCTTAGGTTTCAAAGTATACAAGTAATCACATAACAAGTAAAAATAAACGAAACGTTATCATATTTTTCTTTGACTACCATTAATGCTAAATAGCTAAGCAAAATACTAATGTATACCAACTTTGTTTATCATTTTCTTTTCTTTTTTTTTTTTTTTGCTAGAAACAAACTTTGTTTATCAATTGATTGAATGGGTAGATCACTTTGTGCAGTTGTGTAAGTGGCATCATTCCTTGTTCATAGACACATCAAATTCCAAATGATACATTTTGGTGAAAGATTTTTTATTTTATTTTAAACAGTATGCCATTAATTTACCAAAGGTTGCTTTTCTAAATAGTACATTTTGCAAACCACCTCTTAATTTTTAGAGTAATGCTAAGGATATTAAAAATTTACATCAAAAACTTACATTATATGATGTGACATCTATTTCAATCACTAAAATTTAAACGGTATAATCTCATTTTAAGATAAGATAGTAATGAAAATATATGACACATTATTGGTTTAAATTTTTGCTGTAAATTTTTGACATCTTTGACCTTACTCTAATTTTTAACACTAGACTTTGAAATTAATATAGTTTGATATATATATATATATATATATATATATATATATATATATATTCAAGCACTTATTCAAATATTAAAAAAATAATAATAATATATATTATAATGATTGTCACGACCCAAAATCCTAGGCCGTGACTTTTTAATAATTTTGAGTGTAAATTAATATAAAGTAAAAAAAATTTACAAAATTCGGAGAAAACCCAGTACTTGGATATTTTGTTTTAGTCCTTGACTCATTAGAAATTCTATATAAAAAGGAAAGCATCTTTAGTTTAATTTATTAAGAGAGATATGCTAATTAAAATTTGATAAAACATAGTTAATTCGTACGAAAACTTGATTTAATAAAATCTTTAGTGTTGATTAAAATAAAGTTCGTAAATCTTGAGTCGGAGAGTCCATAAATCAAATTCCAAGTACTTAAAACTTTAAAAATATACTCCTTGGGAACTATAGGGTCCCATTTATATACCAAATCTTCAAATAGTAATAAATACATTCTCATACATTCACTTAGTAGATTCAAAGGACTTGGCTAAACAATTAGACATGGAGAAAGAATGAGACAAGGAAAAGTACCAACCCAAAGAGGAATAAGACCACGAGTCTAAGCCAAACGACTTGTCTGGCCATCGAGACAACTGACTCGAATGAGTGATCGCTTGAAAAGGGGGAAAAAGAAAGGGGTGAGCTCGAAAGCTCAATAGGAAAGTTGTCACCTCATTTAAAATATTTTAGCGATGGAAAGCCCTTGCATGGTTAGTTTAATTCAAAATAACTTTTCAAAACTATCTGTGCATATATTCATAAAAATATCTAAAACTAAGAGTCCATATGCATATACATATATATAAAGGTACGGAAAACATAATATCTCAAAACTAATCAGTCCACAAATACATGACACAAATCCACCCATACCCATGAGTTCACCACCTCTCATCAATGGAAATCAGGGTGTTGGCACTACGTGTGGTATACAGCCTGCCTGACACCTTGCCCATAACTGGAGGGGACACCCGTGTGTCGCCTACCAAACCTGGAGGGGTAACCGCATTACCTACGCCTGTCAAATGGGAAGGTAATTAGAAGAAAAACTCCGTGCGGGTTCACGGACTCTCACCGTCGGTGGGGCCACAGTACCACACTGTAAAATCCTCATGATGTTAACCTGGGACTCATGTATGATCCTATGATATGTGTACTCTGAACTGATGTGTAAAAGTAGCCATGCAATAATTTAAGTTCAAATGATACTCTGGTTTTTAATAAAATAATTCATTAAATTTTATAAAAAAAATGGGCAGCATAACGGCCCTAGTTTAACATATCTAAAAATAACATGCACTCAGAAAATTCCCAGAGCAATCCAATATATAAATCATACAATTCAATTCCATCACAGATATTTAAAAGTTCTAAAATCACATTTGTTCTCATATATTGCAGAAAATAAGTTTTATTCAAAATGACGTAAAAGAGAGGTAACCGACTTCCTACCTCACTAGAATAGCGATACCACGCTATTGGATGCTCAATGTGTCGTTGGATGATCACTCGGAGGGTCGGAAACTAATCCCACGCCCTCGATCGTCCTCTTGCAAAAAATCAACTTCGCACCGGAGCTTCAACTCCACAAACGGACCTCTTCACTGAATTTATGTCACCCAAAATAGCTAGATTAGACATATGACTTGTCCAATTCGGGTTCAAGCCTACACCGAACCGGTGGCACGCAAAACAAGACAAAATCTCGACCGTCCGATCTCCATTTTCGTGTCGATCCCCAAACGACACAATATATATATCAAATTTCTCCATTTTCCGAGTACATTCTAAAAATGACAACAAAAACGAAATCTAACGGTCGGATTAAAAACTAAAATTCAAAACTCAAAAACACCCAAAAATGGCAACTTTCAATCCGGGCAAAATAGGATCGTGAAATATATACCTTGATGATCCTTGCAACGATACGAACCCAATGAGCCTAAGAACGCGGCTTGAAACGGCCGGAATCTTCGCCGGTACTGATTATAGGCAACATCCAACGTGTTCCAAAAATGGGTTCCTTGACATCTTCTCTCTGCTCAGTATGAAAGAAATATCGTAAGATAAATTAGAAGACCTCTCATGCATCTTTCATTTTTTTTCTTGTTTAAGTCAATCCAGAATGTAAGTTTTGAATCTTAAAATAAGAATAAAAGTAAAAAAGGAAGTTGAATCTAAGTAAACCAACATATATCATCATGTATCTAGCTAGCTGGGATAATAAAGATATGTATAATGTGTTAAGTTTAAAATAATATACCTGAGAGCCTTTTTCATATAAGCGGAGGAACTCTACAATGAATAAAGCATCAACCACCAACATTCGGACGAAACTGTCGCTGCTATGCTCAAAATCCTCCGAGTAACATTCTCTTGTCTCCGTTTCCAAATTTTTCATGTGAGACTCGAGATCTCCTAAAAGATTTTGTCGTCCAAGTTTCCCTTGAAGGCGAGTGACAAACCGTAGCTTTTGAGATTCCATAGGTTTTAAAATTGGCTCGTTAAGATGAAATGGACCTATATAGAGGAGCTTGGGTTTGTAAGCCTTCTCATCAACTTCACGTACATGTGCTGGAACTCTAACTATAGACCAACGCTTGCTAGTCTGTAGCTCAACTATCGGGGGCCTAGGGCGTTGAGGGGACCTAGGTCGCCTATGGCGCCGAGGAGGCCTACGGCGAGGATCATTCAAAGGCTCTCCCCCAACTTGACTTTGATCATTTTGATCAGAAGCCTGATCACTTTGGCCTCCAAAATTTCTTGATAATCTCTCAACATCAATAGACATGTCTTGATCCCGTGTAGCTCGGTTCCCGATCTGATCATTTTGATCACTTGGGACTTCAAACATTCTTGGCATCTCAACACCAGTAGACATGTCTCCGTCGACCGCTTGATGCTCGATTTGATCATAATATTGATCAGGAGCCTGATCACTTGGGACTTCAAATGTTCTTGACCTCGCAAAACCAATAGACAAGTCTACGGCAGCTCTATTCTCGGTTTGACCATATTGATCAAGAGTTCGATCACTGGGGCTTTCAAACGCTCTTGACGTCTCAGAATCAATAGACGTGTGTTCTGCCTCCTCTTGTTCCATTTGATCATATTGATCAGGAGACGATTGACCACTTGGTCCTTCAAATGTTCTTGAATTCTTTTCATCAGTAGACATGATTTGCCTCTTCTTTCAGCACTCTGAATATATGCTCTTTATACACCTTTTAGCACTATAACAATGACAAAGCTCATTCAATATATGTTTCTTTTTGTGACTTGACAGAGTTTCAGAAGACAAACTTTATCCTAGCACTCATTGCAATGTAATCCGTGCATGATGAAAAAACTTTGCTAATGTTCTTTAAAAGGAAACAACCAAAGCTCAGTTGAAAAAATAATTAAAAAATCTTTTAAAAAAATTGTTTATAAATAATCCTCTCTTCTGTTGTGTGGAAGTAATCACCATAGATTTAGATCTAAGATTGTTTTATCCCACTTTGAATTTAATTTCAGGTCTTGAATAAATAATGTCTGTAAAAACCTGGAATTTTCGAGGGTAATTTGGACATTTTATCAATTTTCCGGATAAAATATTGTGGGGACTAATTTGCAAAAGTTTTGTTCAGATGGACTAAATTGTAAATTTTGGGAGACTAGATTGATAGAGATTTGAAATTTTGGGGACTTATGTGCAATTTTTGAAAAATTACACAGCCCAATAAAGAGGGGCTACGTGCACATCTTCTTCCCCCTCTCTCTCTCTCTTCTCTCTCCTCCCTCCCCCGAAACCTCTCTTTCTCTCTCCTCTCTTCCCCCTCTCGGCCAATCTCCCGCAGAGCCGCCGCCAGCCACCGTCCGGGCCGTCCACTGACCGGCGTCACTCCGCCTCGCTGCCACGAAGCTCCGCCGCCTGTCCTCGCCGCCGCCTGGTTCGCCGGGAAATGCCATCGAAGCAAGTTGGAGATCTTTCGGAAATTCGGCCACCGACGACGATTCTGGCCACCGTTCGACCTCAAACCGATCCCGTTGGATTCGTATCATCACAAGGATCATCAAGGTATATATATCTCAACCTCATACTATCCGGATCAAAAATTGCCATTTTTGAGTATTTTGAGCTTTTGAATTTTAGTTTTCGTTCAAACCGTTGGCTTGTGTTTTTGATTTCATTTTTGGAATGTACTCGGAAAATGGAGAAGTTTGATATATATATTGTGTAGTTTGGTGATCGGCACAAAAATCGAGATCGGACGGTCGAGATT
>JXTB01000347.1:224776-247046 GCA_002914805.1 Parasponia andersonii | reverse complement strand
ATGTGTGTGTATGTTTTGGATTTGAACTAATCATGCAGGAGATTCCCATCACTGAACTATTTTTCCCCGAGGTAACTATTTTCCTACTGGGCATTATATGCTCACCCCCTTACCTTCCTCCTCAGGTGGTGTCCAGTACGATCTTGGTGATCAAGAGGAGTAAGAGGTCATTCTGATTGCAGTTCGCCTCTTGGTAATGCTAGCAATTTGTTGTTATAGTCTTTGGACTATTTGGATTTTTGGGTTAGCATTGAACCAAGATTACTACTTTCTAACTGTCTGCAAACTTATGTATGCCATTCTGGTATTAGACATCTATTGTGAATGATGATGATGCAGGGTTTGGATTTTTGTTTTTAAATTAATTTTATCTTTTCAAGTAATTGTTCAATTTATGTTTGGTGGTGTATACGAACTGTGGGAGTGGTTTACGAGATGGAATTCCGAATATTTTATTTAAATGGACTGTTTTTATAAAAACTAGAACTTTTGACACTTTTCAAATAAATTAAGGAATTTCCCACCTTTGTGAAATTCCCCTTCTGCCACTAGCCCGGGTTTTGGGTCGTGACAGAAGTTTTTGGTATCAGAGCTTTGAGTTCAACAGCTCGGACGTATCACCATTAAACTAGATTGAAGTTGATTTTTATGACGAGCATTCATCATCATCGCACTAACAGTTTGGCATATTGTTTCAGACTTTAAGGATGCCTCTTAGAAGAGTTCCGAGGCACTAGCCAGATGCCGAACCTCCTCGTTCGGATTTCACTCATCTGATCGAGGCAATGCAGTAGGCATTTGTCCAGATGAGCAATCCAGACTATCAGCCTCCAGCTCCGAGGGAACGTCAGTTAGATCAAGCTGATCACCTTCAACGATTTATGCGTCTTCAGCCAGGGCAATTTGATGGTAGACCAGAAGCCCTCACGGCAATTACTTGGTTGCGTGAGATGGAGAGGCACTTTCGAGCTCTTGGTACTCCGGTTGAGTTTTGGGCCATGTTTGCTGTTACCCGTTTGACAGGGAGCGCCATTCGTTTGTGGGAAACAGTGGAACGGATGCAAAATGTAGTGGGCTTGACTTGGGAAGATTTTGAATGGATTTTCAAGGCCCAGTATGCCAATGAGGACCAACAGGATGAAGTTGTGAACCGATTTGAGACTCTGACCCAAGGTAACAGAACGGTGAATGAATACCTGATAGAGTTCACTGAGTTAGCGAGTATTGCTCTTGGACCAGGTACGAGTGAGAAGTACCGAGTTGCTAAGTTCCGGAGTCGTTTGAATAGGAATATTTTCAACAGGATCGGCACTCAGACTTTCCATACTCTTCCTGAGATTGCAGTGGCTGCCCAGCGGGCAGAGGCCATCGAAGAAAGTTTGGATTCCATGAGGAACCAATGGAGAGGAAATGACAGGAAAGCTACCAGAAGGAACCAGGGGCAGTGGTCAGTCCAGGGTACTCCGAGCAGTGACAGCTCAAACAGTAGTGGTTCTTCTGGGGTGGCAGAGGTAATCCGTATGGAGGATGTTTTGTTTGTGGCCAGCAGGGTCATCGGAAGAAGGAGTGTCCCAACCGTCTGCAGAAATCTCCTCTTTCTCAGGGAGGACCGCAGAGGAGCCAGTCAGGTTCTGCTTCTTATCAGAGCACTCAGGCAAGGCCACAACAGTCACAGGGTGCTTCGTAGGCTTTTACTTCCTCTCAGCCTTATCAGCATCAGTACCGCCCTCAGGGTTTCACTCAGAACTTTCAGACTCCTCAGGCTTCAGGGAGTCAGGGTGGGCGTGGATATGGTAGTAGTGGTCCAGGATCCAGCAGCAGCTGTCCTGGCCAGGGAAGAGGCAACAAAGGGAAAGGAAAGGTGACTGGCCAAGCCTATGCTTTTACTGGGGCAGACGACACTCAGGATCGCACCGGTCGAAGTGTTGTTGACGGTATGATCCTTCTTTCATACTCTTAGGCACATGTTTTGTTTGATACTGGTGCATCCCATTCATTCATATCCTTATTGTTTGCTCAACTGTTGGGGTTGGAATTTTCTGATTTGGATTATGTATTATTGTTGGGTACACCTTTGGGAGGAATGGCCGACGTGTCTAGTGTGTGTAAGTCTTGTTGGGTTGTGATTGGCGATAGGAAGCTTCTTGCTGATTTGATTGTGTTGCCAATGGGACAGTATGACGTGATACTCAGTATGGATTGGTTGTCGAAGTATCGAGCCGTTGTGGACTGTCATAAGAAGCGGGTGACTCTTTTTCCTAGTGGTGGATATCCTATTATCTATCAGGCTGGGATGAGTCCGTTGAACCTTAGTCCTGTTCTGAAAGTGTGCATGGGTGGAAGAAAGAAACTTGAGTGTTATTGGAACTTATTTGCCATGGATGGTAAGGTGAGGACAGACGATCAAGACCTATGGATTCCGGTAGTGTGTGAGTATTCGGAGGTGTTTCCTGAAGACCTTCTGGGGTTACCACCTGATAGGGAGGTCGAGTTCTGTATTGAACTAGTTCCTAGAGCTCAGCCAGTTTCTATTCCAGCCTATCGCATGGCACCTGCTGAGATGGAAAATTAAGAGAACAATTGGACGATCTGCTTTCCAAGGGATTCATTCACAGTAGCACTTCTCCTTGGGGTGCACCTGTTTTGTTTGCGAAGAAAGCTGATGGTTCGTTGAGACTTTGTGTGGATTACCGGAAGTTGAACCAGTTGAGACGATCTACTTTCCAAGGGATTTATTCGCAGTAGCACTTCTCCTTGGGGTGCTCCTGTTTTGTTTGCGAAGAAAGCTGATGGTTCGTTGAGACTTTGTGTGGATTACCGGAAGTTGAACCAGTTGACAGTGAAGAACAAGTATCCTTTGCCAAGAATAGATGAGTTGTTTGATCAACTCAGTGGTTCAAGATTCTTCTCTAAGATCGATTTGAGATCCGGTTATCATCAGTTGAAGATAAGGGAGGATGATATACCGAAGACAGCATTCAGAACCCGATATGGTCACTTTGAATTTCTGGTGATGCCATTTGGTATAACGAATGCACCCGCAGCATTCATGGATCTCATGAATCGGATTTTCAGGCCGTTTTTGGATCATTTTATGGTCGTGTTCATTGACGATATCCTGGTGTATTCCAAGACTCAAGAAGAACATGCTGAACATCTGGGGATAGTACTCAAGACCTTGAGAGATCATCAGTTGTACGCCAAGAAATCGAAGTGTGACTTTTGGATGACAAAAGTGAAGTTCTTGGGTCATGTGATTTCTCACAGAGGTATTTCAGTCGATCCCGCTAAGATCGAAGCTGTTCTGGAGTGGGAAAGACCGAGAAATGTGACAGAGGTACGTAGTTTTCTTGGATTGGCAGGCTACTACCGTCGTTTTGTGCAAGATTTCTCGAGAATTGCTTTGCCTTTGACGAAGTTGACCAGGAAGGATGTAAAGTTTGTTTGGGATCACGAGAGTGAAGAAGCTTTTGTCAGATTGAAGCAGAGTTTAACCACTGCACCTGTTCTTACTGTTCCTGACAGTAACGAACCTTATATGATGTATACCGATGCTTCAAATATGGGTTTGGGATGTGTCTTGATGCAGAATGGTCGAGTTGTGACTTATGCTTCCAGTCAGTTGAAGCCACATGAAAGGAACTATCCCACTCATGATCCGAAACTTGCAGTAGTGATCTTTGCCTTGAAGATTTGGCGATGTTACTTGTATGGTGTGAAGTTCGACATATTCTCCGATCATAAGAGTTTGAAGTATCTCTTTACCCAGAAGGATTTGAACTTGAGACAGCGAAGATGGGTTGAGTATATGGAGGATTATGACTTTGACCTATAGTACCATCCTGGTAAGGCCAATGTTGTAGCCGATGCACTGAGTAGGAAGTCTCATAGTGCACTAGCTGCACTGGTGTTTGAAGATTGGAAAAACTCAGTTGCGATTGGTGATTACAACTTGCAGTACTTCGAGAATGAAGACGTGGCTTACCTGACCAACATTGTAATTTCACCATCTCTCCTCCAGACTGTCCAGCAGAGTCAGTGGCAAGACAGGGAGTTGAGGACAACCTGGAACCGACTTCAAAATGGTGAACAGTTAGATGGTTGGAACACTAACTGGGAAGGGTTTTTGCTTTTCAATGGGAAGTTGGCTGTAGCTAATGACCCTAATCTTCGAGAAACCATTCTAACAGAGGCTCACAAATCAAAGTTTATAGTACATCCAGGTAGTACTAAGATGTACCGGGACTTGAAATGGCAGTATTGGTAGAAAGGAATGAAGAAGGATGTAGCTACTTTTGTGGCTAAGTGTTTGACTTATCAGTAAGTCAAGGCTGAACACCAGAGGCCAGCTGGATTACTTCAGCCGTTGCCAATTCCGGAGTGGAAATGGGACAAGATCACGATGGACTTCGTGACTAGTTTGCCGAAGACCTTGAGGAAGAATGACACAGTTTGGGTGATAGTCGATCGGTTAACGAAGAGTGCTCACTTTATACCGATCCGGATTGACTACTCTCTTACTAAGCTCAGTAGACTGTATGTGGAGAACATCATACACTTGCATGGTGTGCCTTCAAGCATAGTATCTGACAGAGATCCAAGATTTACTTCTAATTTTTGGAGAGCCTTGTAGAAAGCGTTTGGTACGCAATTGGATATCAGTACAGCTCACCACCCTGAGACAGACGGTCAGTCTGAAAGGACTATTCAGATTCTAGAGGACATGCTACGTTGTTGCATACTGGATTTTGGTGGGAACTGGGATGATCATCTTCCTTTGGTGGAATTTGCTTATAATAACAGTTACCAGACCAGTGTGGGTATGGCTCCATATGAAGTGTTATATGGGAGGCCGTGTAGATCGCCTTTGTGTTGGGCAGAACTAGAAGAGCATGTTACTCTCGGACCTGAATTGATTGAAGAGACTACTGAGAAGATCTAGGATATCCAAGAAAGACTCAAAGAGATTCAGAGTCGCCAAAAGAGTTATGCTGACCCGAAGAGGCGTGAGGTAGAGTTTGATACTGGTGATTCTGTATTCTTGAAAGTGACTCCAAGGCGGGGTGTTACAAGATTTGGAGTTAAGGGTAAGCTTGCTCCAAGGTATATTGGTCCCTTTGAGATCACTGAGAGAATTGGACCAGTGGCTTATCGCTTGAATCTATCTGCACAGTTGGGTCACGTGCATAATGTGTTTCACGTGTCGATGTTGAAGAAGTACACGCCGGACCCATCTCATGTTGTTCAGTACGTGCATGTACCGATCCAAGAGGATGTGTCCTATGAAGAGCAGCCTGTTCGTTTGTTGGCTAGGGAGTTGAAGGTGCTTTGCAACAGAGAGATACCACTTGTCAGGGTGCTTTGGGAGCATCACAAAGAGGATGAGGCTACTTGGGAACTCGAGGCGGAGATGTACGAGAAGTACCCTCATTTGTTTAACTTTCAGTTAGAAGTTGTATTGTGATATAACCTTGACTTGTATTTTGAATTTCGGGACGAAATTCTTATAAGGAGGGGATAATGTAAAAACCTGGAATTTTCGAGGGTAATTTGGACATTTTACCAATTTTCTGGATAAAATATTGTGGGGACTAATTTGCAAAAGTTTTGTTCAGATGGACTAAATTACAAATTTTGGGGGATTAGATTGATAGAAATTTGAAATTTTGGGGACTTATGTGCAATTTTTGAAAAATTACACAGCCTAATAAAGAGGGACCACGTGCACATCTTCTTCCCCCTCTCTCTCTCTTCTCTCTTCTCTCTCCTCCCTCCCCCGAAACCTCTCTTTCTCTCTCCTCTCTTCCCCCTCTCGGCCGATCTCCTGCCTCGCCGCCGCCAGCCGCCGTCCGGGCCACCCACTTACCGGCGTCGCTCTGGCTCGCCGCCACGAAGCTCCGCCTCGCCGCCACGAAGCTCCGCCACCTGTCCTCGCCGCTCGCTGCCGCCTGGTTCGCTGGGAAATGCCATCGAAGCCGGTTGGAGCTCTTTCGGAAATTCGGCCACCGACGACGATTCCGGCCACCGTTCGGCCTCAAACTGGTCCCGTTGGATTCATATCGTCGCAAGGATCATCAAGGTATATATATCTCAACCTCATACTGTCTGGATCAAAAATCGCCATTTTTGAGTATTTTGAGTTTTTGAATTTTATTTTTCGATCCGGCCGTTGGATTGTGTTTTTGATTGCATTTTTGGAATGTACTCGGAAAATGGAGAAGTTTGATATATATATTGTGTAGTTTGGTGATCAGTACAAAAATCGAGATCGGACGGTCAAGATTTTGTCTCATTTTGCGTGCCACCGGTCCGGTGTGGACCCGGACCCGAATTGGACAAGTTATGTGTCTAACCTAGCTATTTTGGGTGCTAGGAACTCAGTGAAGAGGTTCGTTTGTCGAATTGAAGCTCCGGTGAGAAAGTTAATTTTTCGCACGAGGACGATCGAGGGCTTAGAATTGGTTCCCGACCCTTCGGGCGATCGTCAACGACACTTTAAGGACCTAATAGCGTGGTGTCGCTATTCTATTGAGGTAGGGGATTAGTTACCTTTGTTTTATACCCTTTTTGAGTTAAAACTTATTTTCTGCAACATATAAGAACAAGCGTGTTTTTAATGATTTGAATTATATGTGATGGAATCTGGTTATACGATATATATACCGTACTGCTCTAAGAATTTGCTGTGTGCAGGTTATTTTGGGTATATCAAAAATAGGGCCGTTATGCTGCCCGTTTTTCTATAAAACCCTATTATGCATGTTTTATTGAAAAACCAGAGTACAGTAGTTTTTACACTTCAGTTCTGTATTGCACGTATCATAGGATCATACATGAGTACCGTGTTAGCATCGTGGGTTTTACAGTGTGGCGCTGCATGCCCCACCGTCGGTGAAAGTCTGTAAACTTGCGCAAGGTCTTGTTACTTCTGATTACCTCCCCATTTGGCAGGTGTAGGCAATTCGGTTGCCCTTCCAGGTTTGGTAGGTGACACATGGGTGTCCCCTCCGGGTATGGGCTTAGGTATCAGGTAGGCTGTTAGGTACACTTAGTGCCATCATTCTGGGTTTCCACAGATGAGAGGATGTGAGCTAATGGGTATGGGTTGATTTGTGTCATGTGCATATGGAGTGATGGTTTTTATTACACTGTTATATATATATTGGTTTACAGTTTGGACTATACATATATGTGTGTGTATGTTTTGGATTTGAACTAATCATGCAGGAGATTTCCATCACTGAACTATTTTTTCCCGAGGTAACTATTTTCCTACTGGGCATTGTATGCTCACCCCCTTACCTTCCTCCTCAGGTGGTGTCCAGTGCGATCTTGGTGATCAAGAGGAGTAAGAGGTCATCCTGATTGCAGTTCTCCTCTTGGTAATGCTAGGAATTTGTTGTTATGGTCTTTGGACTATTTAGATTTTTGGGTTAGCATTGAACCAAGATTACTGCTTTCTAACTGTCTGCAAACTTATGTATGTCATTCTGGTATTGGACATTTGTTGTGAATGATGATGATAGGAATTTGTTGTTATAGTCTTTGGACTATTTTGATTTTTGGGTTAGCATTAAACCAAGATTACTGCTTTCTAACTGTCTGCAAACTTATGTATGCCATTCTGGTATTGGACATCTGTTGTGAATGATGATGATGCGGGATTTGGTTTTTTTTTTTAATTAATTTTATGTTTTCAAGTAATTGTTCAATTTATGTTTGGTGGTATATACGAACTGTGAGAGTGGTTCACGGGATGGAATTCCGAATATTTTATTTAAATGGACTATTTTTATAAAAACTAGAACTTTTGACACTTTTCAAATAAATTAAGGAATTTCCCACCTTTGTGAAATTCCCCTTCTGCCACTAGCCCGGGTTTTGGGTCGTGACAATGTCAGTGAATATCAGTCTCTGTAATTTATCTTCACTTATGTTGAATGCATTGATAATATTTCTAGTTCTCATTAATAGCTTCGTATGCTTTTTAGAGTATGGTTATTGTTGGATGTATTTAGCTCTTTTTCTTTTTCTTTTTCTTTTTCTTTTCAATAGCATTTGATTAATTCTCATCTTAGCTAAATTATTCTAGGATTAGAGAATGTGGAGGCCAATGTCATATCTTACATCATTGTAAAAATTTCTGCCTTCTTAGTAGCAGGTTATGCTGATCCAAAAAAGGATAATTAAAGTACGCCATTGCTGTCTAATTCTACTTTTCTTAGTATCACACATCTTTTCAAGTTCTGATAAATTTTATTACGAAAAAACTTGTAAAAAAAATCATAGAACAGTAAGGAAAATGAAAGCACAGTGAAGCAAAGTAGATGCTCATATCCAGCGTGAGAGATTAGCTCAAATCTCATAAGGGATTAAGGGTACATACTAATTAAGAATATATAGACGTGTATCCTATCCTCTATGTTTCGTTTCCCCTTAAAAGTTATTCAACCTTTTTTTTAATGGTTACCAATATATTTATAAAAGAAAAAAGAAGCCTTAAAACTTGGAGGGAAAATATTCTCACAAAAAACACTGGGTTTTATCAAGTGTCGTCGAAAACAACCATACACCCGGAAATATCACACCATTAAGACATTGTTATAATAACACACCCCGAATTTAATCCATTGTCTTCACACTACATTTCGCTTTTAAAAAAGAAAAATAAAATGAAAATATTGCCAAACAAGTTCATCATCTTCTATACAATTCGTTTTTATTAAAAGTGGAGAAAGGGGTGTAAATTTCATTAAACAACATCATGTCATCTTGAGAAAATATCTATTTTATATTTTACCATATGAACGTAAAATCAAATAATGAAACTATTAATAGAATTAACTCAAAGTTCACGAAGAATAGTGAAATCTCTTAAGAAAATTTCAATAATAATGTCTTACAGTGAGGAGTGAAAGAGCTGAAAGTACCTCGCATCGAAAACGTTTGTAGTTTTCGTTTTCAAAAGCAAAAGAAAAAACAAACATAAACTAACAAAAAAAAGTAGGGTCAGTTGCAAATTTATCCATGTAGTTTTTATCTTCCTTAAATTTAACCCTACATTCTTAAAATTATATATTCATCCTTATAACGTCAAATTTTGGGGAAAAAAAGTTTTGATTGACGAAAATACATTTCGATTAATGAAAATACACTCTTTCTCAAGTGTATTGAGACAAAAAATTATTTTAACATAACTTCTAAATTAGTGGAAATCTCGTGTATTTTTAATATAGGATTATTTGATAATAACTTTCTAAATTATTTCGAAATAATTTCTGTTTCAAAAAACAATGAATAGAAGTGAAATTATCATCCACTTAATGTAAAACCCCTTATTTTAAGAAAGGGTGTTGTGGTCTTTTGACCCAAATTTTTTTCAAAAAAAAATAAATTAATTAATAAATTGAATGAATCTAGACAGATTTGGGTCTAAATTCGTTTGAATAAAACTGTGAAGAAAGTTTGAAAATTGGGGTCAAAGTGTAATTACTTAAGAGTATTTTTGAAAAAAAATTCAGAACATTGGGTCAAAATGTAAATAACCAAAACAGTGCCCATTGATTCTGGTGCTGACACGTGGCGCTATAGTTACGAAAATTACCCATAAATCTCCTATATTTTCCTCCTTCTCCCACGAGGCCCCTGTGACGCTCTTTCATGCTAGCCGTTGTTGCTCCTTCTCTGGT
This sequence comes from Parasponia andersonii, assembly GCA_002914805.1. Classification (NCBI taxonomy): domain Eukaryota; kingdom Viridiplantae; phylum Streptophyta; class Magnoliopsida; order Rosales; family Cannabaceae; genus Trema; species Trema andersonii. Next base: position 237,357 of record JXTB01000347.1, on the reverse strand, counting down.
CATCGTCGAAGCTCGCCACCACCCAGAAACAAAGTGACGTTGTCGGACGAACAGGCACTGCTAGAGCCAGCCTCGCCGGAGCTGTCGATCACCGGAAAAATGCAGAAAATATTGCGGCTTGTTTTGCTCACCTGGATTTTGGGAGGGTAATTTGAATATTTTACCAATTTTCTGGATATAATATTGGGGGGATTAATTTGTAAAATTTTTATACAGAAGGACTAAATTACAATTTTTGGGGGACAGAATTGATAGAGATTTGAATATTTGGAGACTTATGTGCAATTTTTGAAAAATTATACTGCCCCATAAAACAGAGCCACGTGCACTGCTTCTTCTTCTCTCTCTCTCTCTTCCCCCCCGATGCTCTCTCTCTCTCTCTCTTGTGCATGCTCGGCCAAGAACTGAGGAAGTCACCGCCCCACCTCCCGCCATTATCTGGCCGAGCAGATCACCGACGAGTCTTCCCCAGGCCACCGCGACCCCACCGCTGACCTCCAGGAGCTGCCAGAACTGCTCGCCATTGCCGGGGAAGAGAAAGTGGCCGCAGAGAAGTTTTCGTCACCGGCGACGATTCCGGCCACCATTCGACCTCAAACCAGGCTCGTTGGATTCATCTCGTCGCAAGGATTGTCAAGGTATATATATCTTAACTCTATAATACCCGAATCAAAAGTTATCATTTTTGGATATTTTGAGTTTAAGTTTTACTCTTTGATCCGGCTGTTGGATTGTGTTTTTGTTGTCATTTTTGAATTGTACTCGGAAAATAGGGAATTTTGACATATATATTGCCTATGGTTGGTGATGGCACAGACATCGAGATCGGACGGTCGAGACTTGTCTCAATTTACATGCCACTGGCCTGGTATGGGCCCGAACTTGAATTGGACAAGTTATATATCTAACTTAGCTATTTTGGGTGCTAGGAATACAGTGAAGAAGTCCATTTATGGAATTCAAGCTCCGTTGAGAAGTTGATTTTTTGCAAGAAGACGATCGAGGGCTTGGAATTGGTTCCCAACCCTCTGGGCGATCAACGACACCTTGAGGATTCAATAGCATGGTATCACTATTCGAGCGAGGTAGGGACTTAATTACTCCTATTTTATATCATTTTCGAATAAAACTTATTTATCTGCAACATATGAGAACAAATGTGATTTTTGGTTTTCTTGAATATCTGTGATGAGAATTGATTGTATGATCTATACATATTGTATTATACTGGGAATTTTCTGAGTACAAGTTATTTTTGGTATATTAAAAATAGGGCGGTTATGCTGCCCGTTTTCCTATAAAACCTAATAGGCTGATTTTATTGAAAAACCCAAGCATGATTATTTTCACACTTCAGTTCTATATTGCACGTGTCATACGATCATACATGAGTACCGTATTAGGATCGTGGGTTTACAGTGTGGCATTGTATGCCCCACCGTCATTGTAGAGTCCGTAAACCCGCGCGAGGTTTTGTTACTTCTAATTACCTCCCTATTCGGCAGGCGTAGGCAATTCGATTGCCCCTCCAGGTTTGATAGGCAACACACAGGTGTCCCCTCCGGGTATAGGCTTAAGTGTCAGGCAGGCTATTAGGCATACTTAGTGCCATCATCCTGGGTTTCCACAGATGAAAGGATGAGAACTCATAGGTATGGGTTGATTTGTGTCATGTGTATATGAATTGAATGGTTTTGATTACACTGCTTTATATATAAATATATATATGGATTTTCGGTTTGGATTATATATATATATATATACATGTATGTTTTGGACTAAACTAACTATGCAGGAATTCTCCATCACTAAAATGTTTCGTCCGAGGTAATTGTTTAACCTATTGGGCATTTTATGTTCACTCCCTACCTTCTTCCTCAGGTGGTGTTCAGTGCGATCTTGGTGATCAAGAGGAGTAAGAGGTCATCTTGACTGTAGTTCGTTATCTTAGTAATACTTGGAGTGCGATGTCATGGTGTTTGGATTGTTTGGGTTTTGTTTAGCATTGAACCAAGATTACTACATTCTATTTTTGTCTGTGAACTTATGTATGCCATTCTGGGATTTGAGTTTCATTATGGATAATGATGATACTTGGACTTATATTTGATTTCGCGTTTTTAAATTATTATTCGGTCTATGTTTAATGGTGTATACAAACTGTAGGAGTGATTCACGAGATGACATTCCAATTTTTTTATTTAAATGGATCTTTTTATAAAACTAGAACTTTTGACACTTTTCAAATAAATCAAGGAATTTCTCATCTTTGTGAAATTCTCCTTCTGCCACTAGCCAGGGTTTTGGGTCGTGACAGAAAATTTTTGGTATCAGAGCTTTGAGTTTAATAGCAAGTGCTTGGTTGCGTGAGGTGGAGAGGCATTTTCCGACTCTTGGTACTCTGGTTGAGTTTTGGACTATGTTTGTTGTTACCCGTTTGACGGGGAGTGCCATTCGTTGGTGGGAAAGAGTGGAACAGATGCAAGATGAAGTGGGTCTGACTTGGGAAGACTTTAAATGGATTTTCAAGGCCTAGTTTGCCAATGAGGATCAATAGGATGAAGTTGTGAACCAGTTTGAGACTTTGATTCAAGGTAACAGAATAGTGAATGAGTACCTAATAGAGTTCACTGAGTTGGCAAGTGTTGCTCTTAGACCGGGTACGAGTGAGAAGTATCGAGTTGCCAAGTTCAAGAGTCATCTGAATCAAAATATTTTCAACAGAATTGGTACTCAGACTTTCCATACTCTTCCTGAGATTGCAGTGGCTGCCCAGTGGGCAGAGGGCATTGAAGAAGGATTGGACTCCAAGATAAACCAGTAGATATGTAATGACAGAAAAACCACCAGAAGGAACCAGGGGAAGTGGTCAGCCCAGGGTACTCCAAACAGTAGGAGCTCGAACAACAGTAGTTCTTCAGGGGGTGGCAAAGGCAGTCTATACGGAGGATGTTTTGTTTGTGGGCAGTAGGGTCATCGGAAAAAGGATTATCCTAACCGTCTACAGAAATCTCCTCTTTCTTCGGGAGGACCACAGAGGAGCCAGTCCGGTTCTGTTTCTTATCAGAACACTTAGGCAAGGCCACAACAATCACAAGGCGCTTCGCAGACTTTTACTTCCCTTCAGCTTTACTAGCATCAGTACCGCCCTCAGGGTTTCACTCAGAACTTTCAGACTCCTCAAGCCTTAGGGAGTCAAAGTGGGCGTGGTTTTGGTAGTAGTGTTCTAGGATCCAGCAATAGCTGTCCGAGCTAGGGAAGAAGCAACAAGGGAAAAGTAAAGGTGACTGGCTAAGCCTATGCTTTTACTAGGGCAGACGACACTCAGAATCGCACTGGCCGAGGTGTTGTTGATGGTATGATCCTTCTTTCACACTTTTAGGCACATGTTTTGTTTGATACTGGTGTATTCCATTCATTCATATCCTTGTTGTTTGCTCAACTGTTGGGGTTAGAATTTTCTGATTTGGATTATGTATTGACATTGAGTACACCTTTGGGAGGAGTAGCCAATGTGTCTAGTATGTGTAAGTCTTATCGAGTTGTGGTCGGTGATAGGAAGTTTCTTACTAATTTGGTTGTGTTTCCGATGGGACAGTATGACGTGATACTCATTATGGATTGGTTGTCGAAGTATCAAGCCATTGTAGACTATCATAAGAGGCGGGTGACTTTTTTTCCTGGTGATGGATAACATATTGTCTATCAAGATGGGATGAGTTCGTTGAAGCCTAGTCCTGTTCTAAAAGAGTACATGGGTGGAAGGAAGAAATTCGAGTGTTATGGGAACTTATTTGCCATAGATGGCGAGGTAAGGACAGACGATTAAGACCTATGGATTCCGGTGGTGTGTGAGTATTCGGAGGTGTTTCCTAAAGACTTATCGTGGTTGCCACCAGATAGGGAGATCGAGTTCTGCATTAAACTAGTTCCTGGAGCTCAGCCAGTTTCTATTCCAACCTATTGCATGGCTCTTGTTGAGATAGAAGAATTGAGAGAACAGTTGGATGACCTACTTTCCAAGGGCTTTATTTATAGTAGCACTTCTCACTAGGGTGCTCTTGTTTTGTTTGTAAAGAAAGTTGATGGTTCATTGAGACTTTGTGTGGACTATAGAAATTTGAATCAGTTGACAGTGAAGAACAAGTATCGTTTGCCAATGATAGATGAGTTGTTTGATCAACTTGGTGGTTCAAGGTTCTTCTCCAAGATGATTTGAGATCCAGTTATCATTAGTTGAAGGTAAGAGAGGATGATATACCTAAAACAGCATTCAGAACTCGATATAGTCATTTTGAGTTTCTGGTAATACCGTATGATTTGACGAATACTCCCGCATCATTTATGGATCTCATGAATCGGGCCTTCAGGCCATTTTTGGACTGTTTTGTGGTTGTGTTCATCGATGACATCCTGGTGTATTCTAAGACTCGAGAAGACCATGCCGAACATCTGGGGATAGTACTCAAAACCTTGAGAGATCATCAGTTGTATGCCAAGAAATCGAAGTGTGATTTTTAGATGTTATAAGTGAAGTTCTTGGGACATGTGATTTCTTATGGAGGTATTTCAGTCGATCTCGCTAAGATAAAAGTTGTTCTAGAGTGGGAGAGATCGAGGAATGTGACAGAAGTACGGAGTTTCCTTGGTTTGGCAAGCTACTACTGCCATTTTGTGCAAGATTTTTCAAGGATCGCCTTGCCTTTGATGAAGTTAACCAGGAAAGATATCAAGTTTGTTTGGGATCACGAAAGTGAAAAAGCTTTTATCAGGTCGAAGCAGAGTTTGACCACTGTACCTGTTCTTACTATTCCTGACAGTAACAAGTCTTATGTGGTGTATACCGATGCTTTAAAGATGGGTTTAGGATGTGTCTTGATGCAGAATAGTCAAGTTATGGCTTATGCTTCACATCAGTTAAAGCCACATGAGAAGAACTATCCCTCCCATGATATGGAGATTGCAGCAGTAATCTTTGCCTTGAAGATTTGGCAATGTTACTTGTATAGTGTGAAGTTCGACATATTCTCCAATCATAAGAGTTTGAATTATCTCTTTACTCAGAAGGATCTGAACTTGAGACAGCGAAGATGGGTTAAGTATATGGAGGATTATGACTTCGACCTACAGTATCATCCTGGTAAGGCTAACGTTGTAGCTGATGTACTGAGTAAGAAGCCTCATGGTGTACTAGCTGTACTGGTATTTGAAGATTGGAGGAACTTAGTTGCGATTGTGACCACAACTTGCAGTACTTCGAGAATGAAGGGGTTGCTTGCCTGAGCAATATTGTGATTTCACCATCACTTCTCCAAACTGTCCAACAGAGTTAGTGGCAAGACAGGGAATTGAGAACAATCTGAAACCAGCTTCAGAATGGTGAATAGTTAGATAGTTTGAGCACTAACAGAGAAGGGTTTTTGCCTTTTAGTGGGAAGTTGGCTATAGCTAATGACCCTAATCTTCAAGAAATCATTCTAAAAAGGCTCACAAATCAAGATTCGCAGTACATCTTGGTAGTACCAAGATGTACCGGGACTTGAAGTGGCAGTATTGGTGGAAAGGGATGAAGAAGGATGTAGCTACCTTTGTGACTAAGTATTTGACTTGTTAGCAAGTCAAGGCTAAACACCAAAAGCCAGCTGAATTTCTTCAGCCGTTGGCAATTCCAGAATAGAAGTGGGACAAGATCACGATGGACTTTGTGACTCGTTTGCCAAAGACCTTGAGGAAGAATGACGCAGTTTCGATGGTAGTCGATCGGTTGACGAAGAGTGCTCACTTTATACCGATCCAGATAGATTACTCACTTACTAAGCTCAGTAGACTGTATATGGAGAACATCATACGCTTGCATGGTGTGCCTTCATGCATAGTCTCCGATAGAGATCTAAGATTCACTTCTAAGTTTTTGAGAGCCTTAAAGAAAGTGTTGGGTATGCAGTTGGATTTTAGTACGGTTCACCATCCTGAGTCAGATGGTCAGTCTGAAAGGACCATTCAGATTCTTGAGGACATGCTACATTATTGCATACTGGATTTTGGTGGGAACCGGGATGATCATCTTCCTTTGGTGGAATTACTTATAATAACAGTTACCAGACCAATGTGGGTGTGGCTCCATATAAAGTATTGTATGGAAGGCCGTGTAGGTCACCTTTGTGTTGGGCAGAACCTGAAGAGCGTGTTACTCTTGGACCTGAGTTGATTGAAGAGACTACTGAAAAGATCAAGGATATCTGGGAGAGACTCAAGGAGATTCAGAGTCGTCAGAAGAGTTATGCTGTCCCGAAGAGGCGTGAGGTAGAGTTCGATACTAGTGATTCTGTATTCTTGAAAGTGACTCCAAGGCGTGGTGTGACAAGATTTGGGGTTAAGGGTAAGCTTGCTCCAAGATATATCAGTCCCTTCGCAACAGAGAGATTCCACTTGTCAAGGTGCTTTGAGAACATCACAAAGAAGATGAGGCTACATGGGAACTCGAGACAGAGATGTACGAGAAGTACCCTCATTTGTTTAACCTTCAGTCAGAAGTTAGATTGTGATGTAAACCTTGACTTTTTATTTGAATTTCGGGACGAAATTCTTTTAAGGAGGGGAGAATGTAAAAACTCAGATTTTGGTAGGGTAATTTAGACATTTTGCCACTTTTTCAGATATAATATTTGGGGGATTAATTTGCAAAAGTTTTATGCGGAATGACTAAATTGTAATTTTTGGGGGACAGAATTGATAGAGATTTGAAAATTTGGGAATTTATGTGCAATTTTTGAAAAATTGTACTACTCCATAAAACAGAGCCACATGCCTTGTTTCTTCTTCTCTCTCTCTCTTCCCCCCGATGCTATCTCTCTCCCTCTCCCTCTCTCTCTCTCTCTCTCTCTCTCTCCCTCTTGTGCACGCTCGACCGAGAACCGAGGAAGTCGCCGCCCTACCTCTCGCCATCGTCCGGCCGAGAAGACTGCCGGTAAGTCTTCCCCAGGCCACCGTGAGCTCGCTGCCGGCCTCCACGAGCTGCCGGAACCGCTCACTGTCGCCGGAGAAGAAAAAGTAGCCGCGGAGGAGTTTTTGTCACCGGTGACGATTCTGACCACCATTCGATCTCAAACCAGGCTCATTAGATTCATCTAGTCGCAAGGATTGTCAAGGTATATATATATATCTTAGCCCCATAATACCCGAATCAAAAGTTGTCATTTTTGGATATTTTGAGTTTAAGTTTGACTCTTTGATCCGGCCATTGGATTGTGTTTTTGTTGTCATTTTTGGAAGGTACTCGGAAAATAGGGAAGTTTGATATATATATATTGCTTATGTTTGGTGACCGGCATAGAAATCGAGATCGGACTGTCGAGATTTACCTCGATTTATGTGCCACCGGTCCGTTGTGGGTCCGGAACCAAATTGGACAAGTTATATATCTAACCTAGCTATTTTGGGTGCTAGGAATTCAGTCAAGAGGTCCATTTGTGGAATTGAAGCTCCGTTCAGAAGTTGGTTTTTCGCAAGAAGACGATCGAGAGCTTGGAATTGGTTCCTAACCCTCTAGGCGATCGTCAACGACACTTTGAGGATTCAATAGCATAGTATCGCTATTCGAGCGAGGTAGGGACTCAATTACCTCTTTTTTATATCGTTTTCGAATAAAACTTATTTTCTGCAATATATGAGAACAAATGTAATTTTTGGTTTTCTTGAACATCTATGATAGGAATTGATTATATGATGTATACATATTGTATTGCTCTGGGAATTTTCTGAGTACAGGTTATTTTGGGTATATTAAAAATAGAGCGGTTATACTGCCCATTTTTCTATAAAACCTAGTATACTGATTTTATTAAAAAACTCGAGCATGTTTATTTTCACACTTTAGTTCTATATTGCACGTGTCATACGATCATACATGAGCACCGTGTTAACATCGTGGATTTACAGTGTGGCACTGTGTGCCCCACCGTTGGTGTAGAGTCCGTAAACCTGTGCGGGATTTTGTTACTTCTGATTACCTCCCCATTTGGCAAGCGTAGGCAATTCGGTTGCCCCTTCAGGTTTGGTAGGCGACAGACAGGTGTCCCCTCCGAGTATAGACTTAGGTGTCAGGTAGGCTGTTAGGCATACTTAGTGCCATCGTCCTGGGTTTCCACAGATAAGAGGATGAGAGCTCATGGGTATGGGTTGATTTGTGTCATGTGCATAGGAATTGAATAGTTTTGATTACACTGTTTTATATATATATATATATTTATATGTGTGTGGATTTCTGGTTTGGATTATATATATATATATATATGAATGTTTTAGACTAAACTAACCATGTAGGAATTCTCCATCACTAAAATATTTTCGTCTGAGATAATTGTTTATCCTACTGGGCATTTTGTGCTCACCCCCTACCTTCTCGTTAGGTGGTGTTCAGTGCAATCTTGGTGATCAAGAGGAGTAAGAGGTCCTCTTGACTGTAGTTCGTTATCTTGGTAATGCTTGGAGTGCGATGTCATGGTGTTTGGATTGTTTAGGTTTTGTTTAGTATTGAACCAAGATTACTACATTCTATTTTTGTCTGTGAACTTATGTATGCCATTCTAAGATTTGAGTTTCGTTGTGGATGATGGTGATGCTTGGACTTATATTTGATTTTGCATTTTTAAATTATTATTTGGTCTATGTTTAATGGCGTATACAAATTGTGGGAGTGGTTCACGAGATGACATTCTAATTATTTTATTTAAATGGACCGTTTTATAAAACTAGAACTTTGACACTTTTCAAATAAATCAAGGAATTTCTCATCTTTGTGAAATTCCCCTTCTGCCACTAGCCAGGGTTTTGGATCGTGACATACGTTCACTGCGAAACTGGTCGCCATGGACTCGTCTCCTCACAGGCAATCTGGTGATAGGTACCTTGTGTCTCAATTTTGCTCCTTTTGACTTTAATTTCGTTGGACAATTTTATGTGTAAATAGTTTTGAAATTGACTTTTTGATCGAACCGTTAGATTTTAAAACTAATATCATTTTTGAAATCTACATTGAAAATGATAAAAAATGAGATATATATTGACTATATTCTGAAATGGGCTCGAAAAATGAAATCGGATGGCTCAAATTTGCCTTGATTTGCATGTCGTGAGGCCCGCATCCAAATTAGACATATTATATGTCTAACATAACATTTTTGAGTGCTCTGAATTCAATAGTGAAGTCCGTTCATGATTTGAAGCTCCGTTTGAAAATCAAGTTTTCAAACCAAGAAACCAAAGGTTCGAAAACGACATCCGCTCTTCTAAACGGCACCTAAATAACGCCAAACTCTTTCTATAGCCTTGTAACGCTAGTTGGATGCTCAGTTGAGGTAGAGATTCGATTACTTGATCTTCAAATTGGTTTAATTTACATTTTTACATATTTTTTATAAATATGGAATTTCGTGAAATGATTTATAAAAATTGTGTTTATATCTGTTTTGACCTGATTTGATATATAAACAACTTGGAAGGCACGTCACACTAGTTAGTGTATTATATATATACCATTTGAAACTGTTTTCTGCAGGAAATTAGATTTTTGGGTTTTGATCAAAATTAGCTGTTATAATGCCGAAATTCTTAGAAAATCCAATACGATTTGAGGACCAAATGTTGTTTGATTAAAGGACACTGCATGGATTATTTTGAGATTTTGTGGAAATGGTGTATATCATTATTCTGTTATTCATATAATATTTGTATATATTCACACATTTATGATACCCTATATTGGGTGATCGGACTTACAATACCCCATATCGGGTGATCAGACTTACGATGCCCTACACCGGGTGATCGGACTTACGGCGTCTATTTAGGTGGCTCGGACTTACGAGTGATCTACTAGAACATCATGATTGCATATATGATTATATGTTGGCTTGAATAGATATGTACTGGTTTTGATGGATGTTTTATAATAGTTTGGAATGTTTGAACTATTGGACTATGATTTTCACTTGGATTTTATGGACTGCTTTGAATGGGCTAGTAACTATGCAGGACTTTCAACATGAGTATATTTCTTATATATATAAAACTTGTAATCGATTCTCTACTGGGCAGTAGTTCACTCTCTTCTTCCCCTCAGGTGACACTCAGTGTAATTTGGACCAGAAGAATTAGATCGAGATATTTGCAGAATAACTAGTTTATTTATATTTTGGTAAATTCCTACGAGACTTGTAACATATTTAAATTTGAGTAGAAATTTAGATTTCATTAAACTTTAAAAACTAGAATATGAGATCTGGACATGGATTGTATTACTTATGTTTGTATTTGAGTGTGAGATGATTTGTGATATACGACTATTAAATAATTATTTTAATAACGGTCTATGTTCAATGAGTGACGCATAACTGTGGGATTTTATTTTCAGTTAAATATTTTGTTGAGGCCAGTTTTGAAAGGTTAGAAACTCCGAAGCAAAATTTTTAATTAATTGAGTCATTTAAAAAAATATTTTTTTGTATATCTATTTTATGAAATACTCATTCTGCCACTGATCCCGGCCTCAGGTCGTGACACTCAAACTTTTTTTCCTAAAATTAAATTTTATAGCGTGAATTTGAAATTTTATGTTAACCTAGAAGAATAAAATGTAATTTTCAAGAATATAGGGTTAATATTTAAAAAAACAATTAAAAAAAATACAGGGGATATATTTTTAATTACCCACGGCATCGAAAATCTACTCAATCCGTGGCATATACTTATAGCCACTAGATTTAAATAAATTCCGTTAAGTTTGTATATGATTTGTTTTTGATATAGTTTAATACTAAAAAGTGAAGGACCGTGTATTGGACTTATGTCTTATGACGCGTAAGCTTTGATCCTTGTAGATATAGATGAAACTCATAAAACGTGTGTAATTATTACCTGTACGTTAAGTTCTTCCGAATTCTAACGGCCAATGGCCGCAAAAACGTGACGGAAGCTTAAAACCAAAGCCAAGAACTGCAATGCCAAAAACCACCTTAATTAGAAACGAAGCTAGCCAAGAAAAAATCGAACGTACGTATACTGTACGCCATACCACGTACTATGCATGTACAATTCAAATCACATAAAAATTAAGGAAATTTGGTAATTTCTTTATTTTAGGGATCGTTTTGTAATATTTTCATATAATATTGTATAGTTTAATAAGAACTTCGAAAACAATACAACCAAAATTTATATATTTATATCAACACTCTATTGAACTATGACAATATGCTAGAGTGCAATATAATCAACATAATGACATATGATATATATCAACCATGCTCTAAATCAATATATCTTGTATATAGTATGAGAACGAAACCAAGTAATAAAGATAAACTTCAACTAACAACAAGCCAAAGCCTTTTTGAGAGAAAACTATAAAACTATATATAAGTTGTCGGAGCATTCTTTTTTTTTTTTAAAATCAGATTTAACTAATAATTTCTATTTTAATAAATAAAAATAATAATTATTCACGTCATCTAGAAATCAAACTCCTAACCTAATACTTAATTCTCACCTCACCCCACTACCCACTTACCGAGCTAGCCTCCATAAGTCGTCGGAGTATAAGCTCACCTGTCACACAAAATGTTCTTGAGATTGCTCCGATTAGAAAGGTAAATTAGGTAGCTGTTCCTATCTAAATGCATACAGTACTAACCTTTTGAGAACAAAGTAAGATGACCACTTAGAAGAACTTAGTATGCATTTACATTAATGTGAAAAGGAGGTGGAAATATAGGTCATTAAACGTTTTTGAAAGAACATGACTGACTAGTATTGTACTCTTGGCAAAGCTGGTGATCGCGATTGTAATTTAATAAAAAAAAAAAAAAGAAAAAAGTTATTATTCACATGCATGCCAGCTTTAGGAAAATTAAAGATAATGGAAAGTGGAGATTAATTAGATTAAGTAGGTAATAATATTCCTCACGCTTGATTAGCCTTTTCTTATTCTAATGAACTTGTCATTTGGCCTTATTCTAAAATATATACATAATTGGCTCTTCTCTAAATGTGTGTGTAAAAAAAATCAGTCACACAGCCAATAACCGATTGCTGGCATCTTCGGTAGTCTTCTTCGGCTTCCTCGGCTTTTATTGTAAAAAATCGGTCAGCGCCGAAAGTGATTGTTGGTATGTGGGTTTAGATAATTTAGTTTAAGGGAAGTCACCTCGAAGACTAAGAATAGGATATGAAAAGTTGTACCAGGTATATTTAACCTTTTTATTCTTAATTTTTTTTCTGTTTAAGATATAATAATAAATATATTGTTAGATTAATATAAAAAGAAGAAGAAAGATGTAGTTCGATCCTACAAGCTCGTGGTCTTTTTATTCTTAGTCTAAGTTTAAGCTATCAAGTTTCTCTTCAATGTCTTTTTCTTTATCCAACTACTTTTTTACATGTTGACTCAAATAAAACCATTTAACAGAAGTCAGTATTTTATATATTATATGTAAAAACCCGGAATTTTCGAGGGTAATTTGGACATTTTACCAATTTTCCGGATAAAATATTGTGGGGATTAATTTGCAAAAGTTTTGCTCAGA
>JXTB01000347.1:185257-222845 GCA_002914805.1 Parasponia andersonii | reverse complement strand
CACTTTAAGGACCTAATAGCATGGTGTCGCTATTCTGTTAAGGTAGGGGTTTAGTTACCTTCGTTTTATACCATTTTTGAGTTAAAACTTATTTTCTGCAACATATAAGAACAAGCGTATTTTTAATGATTTGAATTATATGTGATGGAATCTGGTTATATGATATATACTGTACTGCCCTTGGAATTTGCTGTGTGCAGGTTATTTTGGGTATATCAAAAATAGGGCCGTTATGCTGCCCGTTTTTCTATATAACCCTATTATGCATGTTTTGTTGAAAAACCAGAGTACAGTAGTTTTTACACTTCAGTTCTGTATTGCACGTATCATAGGATCATACATGAGGACTGTGTTAGCATCGTGGGTTTTACAGTGTGGCGCTGCATGCCCCACCGTCGGTGAAAGTTCGTAAACTTGCGCAAGGTCTTGTTACTTCTGATTACCTCCCCATTTGGCAGGTGTAGGCAATTCGGTTGCCCCTCCAGGTTTGGTAGGTGACACGTGGGTGTCCCCTCCGGGTATGGGCTTAGGTATCAGGCAGGCTGTTAGGTACACTTAGTGCCATCATCCTGGGTTTCCACAGATGAGAGGATGTGAGCTCATGGGTATGGGTTGATTTGTGTCATGTGCATATGGAGTGATGGTTTTTATTACACTGTTATATATATATTGGCTCCCGGTTTGGATTATATATATACGTGTGTGTATGTTTTGGATTTGAACTAACCATGCAAGAGATTCCCATCACTGAACTGTTTTTCCCGAGGTAACTATTTTCCTACTGGGCATTGTATGCTCACACCCCTACCTTCCTCCTCAGATGGTGTCCAGTGCGATCTTGGTGATCAGGAGGAGTAAGAGGTCATCCTGATTGCAGTTCGCCTCTTAGTAATGCTAGGAATTTGTTGTCATAGTCTTTGGACTATTTGGATTTTTGTGTTAGCATTGAACCAAGATTACTACTTTCTATTTTGTCTGCAAACTTATGCATGCCATTCTGGTATTGGACATCTGTTGTGAATGATGATGATGCGGGGTTTGTTTTTTTTTTAATTAATTTTATGTTTTCAAGTAATTGTTCAATTTATGTTTGGTGGTGTATACGAACTGTGGGAGTGGTTCACGGGATGGAATTCCGAATATTTTATTTAAATGGACTGTTTTTATAAAAACTAGAACTTTTGACACTTTTCAAATAAATTAAGGAATTTCCCACCTTTGTGAAATTTCCCTTCTGCCACGAGCCCGGGTTTTGGGTCATGACAGAGAGACTTCTTGAATCTTTTAGCTCAAGCTCTTCTAGCTGGTCCAATTGGAACTTGAATTGGCTTATTTGTAACTGTGCCAGCATTTGCATCATTCCCCTCTTCTTGAAAAGGATTTGTCCTCAAANCTTGGTAATGCTAGGAGTTTGTAGTTATAGTCTTTGGACTATTTGGATTTTTGTATTAGCATTGAACCAAGATTACTGCTCTCTGTTTTGTCTGCTAACTTATGTATGCCATTCTGATAGTCTGTTGTGAATGATGATGAGGATGGGTTTTAAAACAAATTTCATATTTTTAAGTAATTGTTCAATTTATGTTTGGTGGTGTATACGAACTGTGGGAGTGGTTCACTGGATGGAATTCCAAATGTTTTATTTAAATGGACTGATTTTATAAAAACTAAAACTTTTGACACTTTTCAAATAAATTAAGGAATTTCCCACCTTGTGAAATTCCCCTTCTGACACTAGCCCGGGTTTTGGGTCGTGACATTATAACTAATACATAACTGAATTGTATATATATGTCGTGACATTATGGACAAAAAAATAAGGGGCTTGTCTCGTCTTCGAAGAAAAAGAAAAGGTCGGAATCTTTTAGGCTTAGTGGCTATATGTGACTATTTTAGTTTTGTCTTTAGCAGTTTTTTCTATTTTTAAGTTTTAGGGTGGTTATATTGCCACATATCTATTTATTTCTCTACGTTATTTTAGAAATCGTACCCCCAATTAAATTTAAATTTTAACTATTAGTTTCTATGCCTATACTTTTTCCTAAATTTAAATTGACCTTAATCTAATTTTATCTGGTCTCTTCCCACTTCTCATGATCTATCTCTGGTTTTCTCTATCATTCTTGAATTCTGCTTGTGTTCATCCCTCGTGCTTTTTCTTCGTTTTTTTTTTCGTCTTTTGTTTTTCTTCTCTATTTTCATTCTTCTCACCCTTCCAATTATTGATATGACAACACCCCTTTAATTATTTTTTGCAAAAAAAAAAAAACAAAAAGAAAACTCATTATAGGTATTAATATAAAGCTTCTATGACTTAACAATATTTTAATTCAGGTTTTATAATAAAATAATCAAATTTCTGGACTATTTTAAGTAAATGTCTATTTTTTAAATATTATAACAAAATAATTATATATTAATGTATATACCATGTACAAAATATTATTTATTAATATAAAAATTTATATATTCTGTTTATAAACTAAAATTAATAAATAAGTATATATACTGAGTAAAAAATATATATACTTAATCATTTAGCTATAAAAGATAACAATAAATATTTATTAAAATATAGAATATAGAAAAGGACATCTAACTCTAATTTTAAGGGAAATGTTTACACCCAATCACAATCTAAGTTATAGACCTATGTATAAAGATATTGGGATAAAGTCGGTAGGTCTTTTTTTTCTTTTACATATTTATAATTTTTTTTTCTTTTATTGTTATGTCATATCTAACAATTATAATGATTTAAGTAGTTGGATAAAAAAAATTAATAAATTCCTAATGCATTCTCTCTCTCAACCTTTATAAAATCTAATTAAAATTGACATGTATCATCTGTAATTGATTAATTTTATAGGTCTTTTCATGATAAAATAATATTATAGACAGGTAAAATAAAACACCTATTGGGTTGAGAGTCAAAGAAATAATGGATTTATTCAAAAAAAAAAAAAAGAGAGAAAAGAAAACTATGACAACAACTCATACTGTTGTATCCTATAATTATTGGTTTGTGCATTGGGCAATTATGTTAACGCTCAAACTAACTTATAACCGGTTATTTTCAGCAAAAAAAATCCCCAACTTTTAGCTTCTTTAGTATTTAGGTCCCCAATATTTAATATTGACATTTAAATCTCTAACCTCTCAAATAGTAGCATCGGTTAGTCCCTAAGCCAAAACCATTCTATTCCATTCCTTAGTAAAATTCTCATGCAAGGAGGTAATTGAGTAATAGACAAACAATACACTCTGTATTCAGCGTCTTCTCCACAACCCATTTCTAGTCAAAGATGAAGAAATCCTCCGAGGTCATCGTGCCTTTCTATTTCTTCAGTCCTACGATTGCTAAGGTTCAAAACTAAATGGTGTTTTAGAATGGGTTCTTCATGATGAGTCTACTAGGACTGTTCTAGCTGTGCATTTAGATTCCCAATCCGAGGCTTTTGTTTTAGAATACGACCTTAACAATTTATTTTATTCTATTTGTTGGTGCTTATAATATTTTTCTGTCAGGAAAACTAGAAAAAGAAAAAAAAAGATGAAAATGAGAATGCTTTTTGGTCATTTTCTGTACCAAATGAAAGCAAGCTTTGTTTTAATTTGTTTTTCATTATAATTAATCAAATTGCTAGTTTATGTCCATTTTATTTTTCGCTTTGGGGAAATTAGTAACGTTATATATTTTGTTAATTTAATGTGTGGCATCAAACTTGCTTACATACATACATAGGCTTTTTGTTTCACTTGAGACCAGAGAGGTTATTTTGATTCATTTCTGAAACACACTACAAAACTAAAGACTTTTGGCAACACATTGTTGGAATCACGTCAGCAAAAGAATCTATTACCAACGGGTTATCTTGAAAGTCGTCGGTAAAAAGTTGTTAAAAAAATTAGAAATAAAGACTCTGTCCTGACGCATAGAGCGTCAGCAAAAGATTAGTACGTAAATTAAGGTGCGTAATTGTGATCCTGTGCCGATGCTTTGTTGACTTTTCGTCGAGAAAAGGTTGGTTAGAAAAAATGCTGTGGACATCATTAGCAGTAAATATTAGGCCCCACTTAAATTTGTGAAAAAATTTTGAGTAGTTTTTGCCGATCGAATAAAATGTCGAGGTAGGCATTTATATTTTAAAAAAAAACAAAAAAATTTTAATTAGAAGATTTTAGTTTAGGCACGTGTATGGTTAAATCTCTTTCTTCCCTTATCTCTTCTTCATTTGCCTCATCTGCCGCTCAACCCTCTCACTATCATCCCTCTGCTCTCTC
Source organism: Parasponia andersonii (assembly GCA_002914805.1). Taxonomy (NCBI): domain Eukaryota; kingdom Viridiplantae; phylum Streptophyta; class Magnoliopsida; order Rosales; family Cannabaceae; genus Trema; species Trema andersonii. Next base: position 218,561 of record JXTB01000347.1, on the reverse strand, counting down.
TTAATCTTCTCATCTCAGCCCTCTCTCACCATCATGCCATCATCCAGGTATCTCTTTCATGTTCCACTTCATATATTTTTCTTAAGGGCAACTTTAGGTGTTTTCACCATATAAAGTGTAGAGTCTAACTCTATTCTCACTTTAAATAAAAGAAAAGGCAAAAACTCTAACACTTTACCACTGAAAAGAAATACAAAATCATCTTTCTTTGTGAGCTCGGCTTCAATAAAAAGAGTTTTACAATTTATAGCTAGCTCTCTTATCTCCTCTCTCCACTCCCCCAAAATCTATTACGGCTTATAGATCTTTGATTTGGCTTAACAACTTTCTCTGCATATTCTCTGTCTCTGCTCTACACCAGGTAATATTAATAGTCAACTCTTTCATCACAAAATAATGAAGAAAATATTTATGTATATTTGCAGAGAATAATAATATATTGTATTTATAATATTACTATATATCTTATTATTTCAAAGTAACATCTGTGTCTCATTCTGGTTGTTTCTTAAATTCTAAAGTGTTCTTTTATTTTTCTTATTTGATATAGTAGTTGATAATTTTCATTTTTCTTGATGATCTAAGTTTAATTATTGTTATGATTACTATTATTTTCCCAAAATACTATAGGCATTTGTTTTTCTAGTTGGTAGAGCACAAAGTTTCGAGATGTTAATATTGGACCTAACCAAATACAAATTCAGTACTCAGTCAATAAGCCAAAATTAGAGCTAAAATAAAATAGTTCCATAAAGTTTAAATGATCAATGCACTATTAGTAGTGGAATTTGAGCAAGCTAGAAACTTTATACTAAACACGAATTTCGCGTTGCTCTAACACTCCGAACTTGTCACTTGATAACTCTACTGAACACTTCACATAATTTTTCATTAGCACAAAATTCTCCTTGCTGCTTTCTTCCAGAAACTTTTGAGTCATTAGCGCCACCTTGAACTTGAAAAGATTCCTCTTGTCTACTTCTGAACTTCATAAAAAATCATCTTCTTAGCAGAATTAAACAATCTTGATCGTTGCAACTTATACAAGCTATCCTGCTTCATACCTTCTGTGATTAATTTAGTTTCTATCAGAACTTTCAAGAATCTATCAAGTAAGTTCTTTCAAATTCTTGGAATATGTCTAACTCCATTCCCTGACCCTTTCTCGTCATTTTTCTTCTAAAACTTGATGATACTCATTCCTACAACACTACAACTTATGTTATCTCCAATAAAAATTGAGCCTCCATCAACTTCTATATAGTCTATAATTGAGAGCTTTTATGTAACCATATGAAATGTGTAATCCAAGTCAAAGATCCATCTATCCTCTTACTTCAATGTTGTTACTAGTAACACCTTTGCACTTTTATATTCCTCTATTTGATTAGTGCGCTATGAGTTTCCTTGTTATCTTCTAGTCGTCTTATTCAAGTCTTTGATGTGTTTTACCTTATGATTTCATTTTTACACCATTAAGGAAACCAAGTTTGATAGTGTAATGCAGCTAACTCTGTCGGTTTTTATGAATATCATGTCACCATCAACTTATCTCCATGTTCTATAAATGAGTACTTAGCTATATAAACATTCTCGCCAAATTATGAACACCCAAAATTCTCTATCCATCTTTGATAATTTTCCATTCTTGATCTTGTTCTTTATTAGTTGAACCCACAAATCTCAAGCAGCAATTAGTAAGGTTTCTCTCAGCGTTTAACTTCTCTAGTGATTTATATTGTCAAGTGTCTATTTATTTTACTGTTATAGAAATTATTTTGAAACTTTTGCTGGTAGAAAGATCCATCAAAGACAATTAATTTGCTAGAGAAGCGTAGAAGGATTGTAGCCTGTAGCTATTTTTAAAGATTTGTATTAGTATGTAGATTCCTTTTATATTTTAAAGATTTGTCTTTGTTATTGTTAATTCAGTTTATGGTGTGACTTCTTGTTTGTTACTGTCATTGCTTTTGTATCAATTATTTGAGTGAATGATCAATTAACTTGTGATTTTGCAAATAAGTAAAATTTGATATACTTTTTATACTTTGATATGTCTTTATACTAATGGAAAAAAGGTTCTCTTGAATTTTACAAATTGCCTCTTATTAGGAGTTAGAAAATTATGGATGCCATATCTCTTTTAACTTTATTAGATTGTTTCTATAATTTATAATATGTGGATGTGGTGAATAATTATTAGTTTTCTTTTCCTTTTTGGTTAGGACATGGAGTATATAATAAAGATAATGACTTTTCATTGCTATTCTGACTTAGGAACGTTTGATATCATAATTGGGTGCGTAGCTTATTACTAGTTGGCTCATTAATGTGCCAATCGGGAATTTTATTTGATATCATAATTGGGTACTTACCTTATTACTAGTTGGCTCATTAAGTGTTTGGCTCATTAAGTGTTTGGCACATTAATGCTTTACTATTGTGTGAATGTTATTATGTCAATTTTGTGAGTGGGTGCTTTGTTTAATTTTGCAAAAATAGTATATCTGTGTAAAAATCCATAACAAGTTTTTACATAGGTTATAAAGTAGTAACCTAACTAGTTATCAAATTATCCAAATAATCAATTTAAAGAAATTCATGAGACTACTACCGAATTGTGCTATGTCTTCCAACAATTTATATCATTCATATATGTTATTATTATGTGATTTAGTTTGTAAAATTTTTTGAACATTTTTTTTTATATGTATAGGTGATGATGTACACATACTTGGTACTAAGTGGCATGTGTACACATATATGCATACACTTGGTACTAGGTGTCATTTATGTACTATGCACACACATGGAACCAAGTGTCGAGTGTGTACATCTCTTGATAGTTGGTGCCATATGTGCACATCATTAAAAATAATCTTTGGAAAAAATGTGTTCAACATTTTAGTGCACTTAAATGAGTAATAAAATATTGAACACCAAAAGAAATAGGGAACTTGTACCGTCTTCTTGAAGATCCTTAGTGGTTAGGGTCTTCTAGAAGCAGTACAAATTCCACTTTTTTTGGCACTTAAATTTTTACGAAAAACATTTAATTAAGTAATTAATAATGCGTATGAATAATAATTATAATTAAAATAATAGTTATGTCAATGATTATTAAGTATTAAATAAATACATATTATAAGGAATAAAATACTTGAAATACCCTTACGACTAATTGAATTACTAAGATACCCCCATAACACATAAAATACGGAGAATGTACTTAGAACACAAGAAATACCCGAAATACCCTTACTGAATATAAAATACTGAAAATACCCCTATTAGTCTTAAAATTAATAAAATACCCCCATAATATAGAAAGTACGAATACTATCCTTCGAAAACAAGAAATATCCAAAATATTCTTAGTACACATGAGATACCGAAAATACCCCTTGAACATGAAAAAAAAATACCAAGAATACAACAACCACACAGAACATACAGAAAATACCTGTACTAGTAACAATATTAAGAAATTACCCCTAGTTCACATAAGATACTAAAAATATCCCAATTGTAAATAATATTAGTAGAATATTATTACTAGTACATATAAAATGCCTAAAATACCACTATTAGTGATAAAATTACTAAAAGTACCCCTGTGATACGAAAATTACCAAGAATATCCTTGGAACATAAGAAATATCCAAAATACCCTTAGAGTACATAAACATGAGAATGGTCATCACACTTGAATTGGTTTGAGATGTTCTTGATCATCACAATTAGGTTATACAATTGTGATCATCATACAATTAGGTTAGAGGTTGTAGCCATAATGTGTACATTTATACACAAAGTGACTTTAATACATGCATGCATTATTTTAGTCATAAAAGAAATTACTTTAAACCCGTTCAGGAGTTGGTGAGAGATTATACAACTCAATATCGATTCTTGGATTATCCCATTTGGACAGTTTGGGATTACATGTTATGTGTTGTCATTCACTTATAAACATTGTTCTTTAGTCAAGTCCCGATGGTATCTCCCTGTGTTCTCTGGGTGTGTACATATATGTAGCACACTTAGGGGAATTATGTGGAGATGCTGCCGAAATTTTGACGTAGACAGAACAATATTTGAGTGAATGTGAACCATATAACAAAGTAATCCTGAATGGGATAGGGCCTTACATTTTAGAAATGGAGTGCTAAGGCATATTTAGGATACATGCAAATAGAAACACTTGCATATATGCATGGTACTCGCTCTCACATTCAATATTTATGTTGAATATATTTAAGATAAGATGAATGCAAACAAGAGTTGGACGAGCATTAAGAGCCATTTGTCAACTCAATTTCAAAGAGGTGCCAAGGCATTTCCCGAAAGGGCGAAACAGTACGTCAACTCTGAGGGAAAGTAAGATGTTCATGTATAGTGTGCATAAATGGGAAATTTCAAGATCGACTAACAGTAGAACATCATCTAATTGAGAAGTGCATACAACCATCATATATTATATGGTCATATCATGGAGAGTTATTCCCTACTACCCATGATCCTATTAAGCATGAAAATGATAGGCAGGGTGATAAGATGCAAGATCTCCTGGCCGATATTGCTGGAATCACTAGAACAAGTCATGGAATTGACCAAGAATTGGATGACGTTCCTGAAATTGAGAGCGATCAACAATCATACAAGTTTAGTGATTTATTTATGGAGATGGAGAAAGAGTTGTATCCTGAGTGTACCAAGTTCTCAGCCCTAAAAGTTTTAGTAAAGTTAATGCATTTAAAAGGACTTAACAAGTAGTGTAATAAATCGTTTGATATGTTACTGAAACTATTGATAGAAGCTTTTCTAGAGGGAACAAATTTACCTAGGTCTCACTACGAGGCAAAAACAAAATTGTGTGATATCAGTCTTAGGTATGAATCAATTCATTTTTGTGAGTATGACTATGCACTATTTTGGAAGGAAAATTCAGAGCTAAATCATTGTCTAGTGTGTGATGAAAGCCATTGGGAATTGGGAAAAAAAAGTACCTAGAAAAGTGTTGCGTTATTTCCCTCTAACGCCTGATTGAAGAGGTTATATAGTTCTCGACATACCGCGAAGGACATGAGATGGCATGATTCAGAGAGGCCAATGATGTTGAGACAGCCTGCCGATGATGTTACTTGGAAGGAGTTTGATTGAAAGTATCCTTCATTTGCCTCTGATCCTAGAAATGTCTGATTGGGATTGGCGACCGATGGATTTAATCCTTTCGGGATTATGAGCAATGCATATTCCATGTGGCCAGTTATACTTATTCTGTATAACTTGCCACCTTGGAAATGCATGAAATTGGAGTCCATGATGCTATCTCTTCTAATTCCTGGTCCAATAGCTCTTAGAAAAGACATGGACATCTTTATGAGGCCTCTTATTGATGAGCTACAAGAACTGTGGGTGACTGGTATACAAACTTGAGATATAGTAAATGGCAATACATTTCATATGCATGCTGCAGTAATGTGGACCATCAATGACTGCCCAGCATATGGCTTGATGTCAAGATGGAGCACTAAGGGGTATAAGGCTTGTCCAACTTGTAATGAAGAAACTTCATCTGTGGGTATAGTAAGGTTGCATATATCGGGCATAGGCGCTTTCTTCCGATAGAGGATCGTATAAGAAAAAGTAAACAGTTTAATGGTCATCATGAAATGAGGTCGGTGCCTAATAAGTACTCCAGAGAAGACATCTTGAGACAATTAGAGTATTTGCAAATCAGGTTGCCTGGGAAGCACAAAGAATATGGGGGTGTGAAAAGGAAATGCACTGCAGTCGAGCTAAATTGGTCCAAAAAGAGCATCTTTTTAGAGCTTGAGTATTGGACGAACTTGTTATTAAGACATAATTTAAATATTATGCATATTGAGAAGAATGTGTGCGATAGTGTATTAGGAACTCTATTAAGCATCAAAGGCAAATCTAAGGATACAAATAAGGCTAGGCTTGATCTTGCTGATATGAAATTCTGTAAAGAGTTGCATCTTTACAAAGTGGAGAATAGATGGAAGAAACCACATGCTTCTTACATGTTAAGTGTTGAGGAGCGAAAAAAATTTTGTCAATTCATCAAGTCAGTCAGATTTCCTGATGGATTTGTAGCCAACCTAGCAAGAAATGTGAGCGAAGCAGAAGATAAGATATCTGGATTAAAATCACATGATTGTCATGTATTGTTTCAATGTCTACTACCTGCTGGGATTCGAACATATTTAAAAAAGAAATCCATGAGACTATTACTGAGTTATTCTATGTCTTCCAATAATTATGCTCACGAACACTTAATGTGGCCGATCTAAAAAAGCTTCAGCAGAATGTGATCATCATATTGGCTAAGTTGGAAAGAATATTTCCTCCTGCCTTTTTTGATATAATGGTTCATTTAATTGTCCATTTACCCGAAGAGGCACTATTAGTTGGTCCTATACATTTTAGATGGATGTATTCTATTGAATGCGTCATGGGTGTTTACAAGCAATATGTTTGAAATCGGGCACGTCTAGAGGGATCTATTGCTGAAGCTTATATAGTAAATGAAGCCCTCACATTTTGCTCTATGTATTTACGGGGTGTTGAGACTCAATTTAATCGACCCGATCGAAACAATGATGAGGTTGACTCTCATCCGCACTGACAAATATCAGTTTTTTCAGTGTGTTAGTCACCCATTAGGTAAAAAAGATATTGTAATTCTTCAACCATCTGATCAGTTAAAAGTTGAATGGTACATGATAAACAACTGCACCGAAATACAGAAATATCTTGAGTAAGTATCTAATTTTTTTTCTTCTTATGACCCAAAGTTCACGTTTTAATTTCAATTCTCTAATATATAACATTACATAAATGTAGTGAGCATATGAGAGAGTTGGAGGCTAAAGGTGTTACAAACCTTGTACGACAACAAAAAGTTGAGTTTCCATCATGGTTTAAGACCTGGGTATGATTCTAGTATCTTATCTCATTCTCAACATTTCCTTCTTCAATGAAGTAATTGAAGTCTCATGTCATCAATTTTTGTGTAGATAAATCAACTACAAGCAGCAAACTTTGATGAGGTCAACAATGAATTATATGCATTGGCTAGTACATCTAACTTTTCTGCATTCTCTTATCCTGGATGTGTAGTCAACAGTGTAAAATTTTTAGTTGAGAAATGGGACATTAGACACAAGACTCAAAATTGTGGTGTTTGTGTACCTGGCTCTGATGGAAATTATTTCTATGGTATGCTCCAAGAAGTATTAGAGCTGTTGTATATAAAAGATTGTAGTGTTTTGATATTTAGGTATAAATAGTTTGACACTGATCTAAGGAAAAAACGAATTTAGTAAGATGATCATTTTACAAGTGTATTTGTCAATGCTTATTGGTACAATAATGACCCTTTCATACTTGCATCACAAGCTGAGTTGATATATTATACTAATGATGACGAGCTTAGGCCATCGTCAAAACTTATGAACAAATATATATCCCGAAATATGTGGGACTTTCCAAATATGGAAGATGATGATACTACAGCAACATCGAATGATGTCCCTATTTTGCAAGAGGTAAACTCTTTGACATTCCAACTATGGGTTGAGCTTCCGGAGTTGGACAATGTTAGATTTCAGAAGGATGATGATGAACCAGCTAAAGTCAACAATATTGATGAATTACTTCGTGAATCTCATGTTGTCACGCAAGATGACTTTCTAGTTGATGATGACGAATTTGAGGATGACACACTAGAGGAATATAATGATGAAGAGATTGAAATTGTTGATAGTGATACAAGTTCAGAGGAAAATAATAGCATATCTGATAATGAGGTTTAAATGGTCTTTTGTAGTGATTTTGTACTCATGAAAATTCTACATTATTTATTTTAAGTTGGCATAAAATTAAATTCTAAAATTTGCTAAATGTTTTCTTTGTAGGATGTCTAGTGCAAGTAGTGCACCTCCTAGTTCTGGGTCGAGTAGTGATGGCTCTGACCCCAAAGGAAAGAGGGTCAAGGAAGAGATGAGAGGAACTTCGATTGAAAGAGCTTAGAGGAGTGAAAGTTGCCAAGTTGAAGGTACAACATGACGAGCAGACAGGGAAGCTAGTTTTAAAGCATGACAAGATGTTCTTGAACTTACTTGCTAAATTAGTTCGAGACACAATACCAGCGTCCACTCTCGCTTGGAAAGACGTCAAAAAAGAGGACTTAGACCTCATTTTTAAGCGACTAGATGTAAGTGTTTTAAATTTAATTTATTTTTTCATCCAATATTTAATTCAAATCACATTATGTATATTAATTAATTGTTAATTACTAGAAATTAGAGAAAGTTTAAGTATCCTCGAGACAATGTCATCTTTATGGACTCCATTGAACAGTCCATGATGCACTATTGAGAGACTGGAGAAACAACATAAAGGTGCATTTCATCACGGTCAGTGGGAAGGAGGCTTTGGCTGACATGAAGGTGCATTTCATCATGGTGGGTGGGAAGGAGGCTTTGGCTGCAGCTAAGGCCAAACCGTACAAAAATGTTCCTAAGTAGTTATATGCTCCTTGTTAAGGGTCGTTGTCCATTGTAGGCCACATACATAAGGGGGTAAAACAACTTACAAAATTTTAATTTTTTACCATATTGACTGTTAATTACATATTTCTTAATAATAATAAATTTTTTAGGACAATTCGGAGAATAGAGAGCTTATGAGTCCAATTGACTGCTTCGAGGAAAGACATTTCAAGAATAATAGTTGGAGGAATGAGTACACTCAACAAAAACATGTAAGCATCACTCAACAAAAACATGTAAGCATTTCTTTATGTTTATTATTTCCCAATTAATAGAAATGTATACTTTTAGAAATTAACATAACTTTTCTTTCGGTGATAGGCTAAGAAGATTGCTTCGAGGCAGGAGGCNTAAGATCGCGGACCCAGTGGACCCAGCATCATTAGCTGAGTCTATTATGGGTCCCATTTCAATTGACGAGTACGCCATCATGACTTAGTCCCTTGGTACTCGTTCGAGGTGGCAGAAGAGAGTAGGCTCGCTCCCTCGGTTGAAGAGTGTTAGAGGTCCCAGGGCTACTAGCATAAGCAATGTTGTTGCTGTGCAGCGCGAGCATGCAGAGATAATCGCCAGCTTGAAGCAATAGTTAGCCGAGAAGGATACAAAGCATCAGCTCAAGCTTGAAGAGCATAAGGCTGAGACTCAGCTTCGTCTCAATGATCAACAGCGGCTACTTCAGTCACTGATAGCTCAGCTGGGCAACAACGGCCTAAACATTCAGTTGTCGCCTCCGACCCAGCCACCGCCACCTCCTCTATCCCAGTAGGTTGTTTTTTTCATTTGTGTCTTTTAATTGTGTAATTTGCATACCTTTTATAAATACTTTTGTATTAAATACTATTTCTATTTAATACATTTAGTTTTTATTATATAATAAATTGTATTTAATTTTATTAAAATTTTTAATATTTGTTAATTTTAAATAATTTTTGTTTTTTTATAGTATAGTTTTGCGACGTATCTACAAAATACGTCGGCAAAGGTCACTGCCAAGAGGGCATTTCCCGACGAGAAAATGCGTCAGTAAATGTCGGAATTTCCGAACGAGAAAGTGCATCGGCAAAGGTCACAACATTCTCGATGAAAAGATTGGCAACGTGCCAAGTGTAACTTATCGAGAAAAGATTACGCAATTTTTAAAATTTGGTCAATTTTTTCCGACGCTAGACCTTCTCCGACCCTTGTAATGCATCAACAAAAAGTATCTTTGGCGATAGAGTCAAGTATGTTGGGAATATGCCCCGGAAAACAGTTTCTTTATTTGGCATTTTAAACAATGTTTATTGGATTTAAGTGTTATCTATTTGTTATTAATAAATTCCATATTATGTCCCAATTATATACATGTGATGTTTATGTTTNAACTGGACCAAGTAAAAATAGAATTTAAGGTTAAGTGTCATAACTCAATATTCTATCTTTCACTAATCTAGCACTATTGCAAGATTACCTTAATCTTAGTGATTGTCAGACTTGTTTTCATGAGTTTTATCTTTCTGATTCACTAAAAGACTAGTTCCGATTATATGGTTCGAACTCTGATATCTTGGAAGATAAGATTTATGAATTGACGAGAACGCCTTTCATGATTTGGACACCATGCATATAATGTCACTTTGAGTTTTTTCAAGGACTTGGATAGTAAAAAACTAGGCACCAAGTATTCACTTTGTGAATTTGACTGTGTTTGTATGGGCAGTTACAAACACCATAGTCAATTATTATCCATTAGATGAAAAATGGTAACTCAAAGGTAAATATGTACTAGAAGGATAATACGGTAATTTTACCTCACTAGTACGGCATTGCATCGGGGGAATATCTGCAAATATAGTATATACTAAATAGATCAAGTTAATTAAAGTGTTAGTTAGCTTCACAGAAAATATATGACATTTAGTCTAAAAGTGCAATATTAGACCTATAGTGGAGTGCCCCAATATTAATAGACATAGCCCAGTCATAATTAAGAATTAATTATAATTATGAGTAGTTAGCCCATTGGAGCTTAGACTATTTAGATCTATAAGGTCTCCTGTCTAGTTCACACATAGTCCAATAACTAATTGAATGGTCAGTTGAATCCAATAAGCCCATTAGAGTTTACATCTCTTTAAATACTTAAGAGAAAAGTTCTCCTAAGTCACTCTAAGGGTTGTACACGCCACTCATACACTGTAATTGAGCATTTTCATATGATATAGAGAAAAAGAGAGAATGGGAGAGATGAGCCACCGCGGGAGAAGTCCTATGTTCGTTTATGGCCGCTAAGGGAGAAATACCCATGGTCGTAGACATACACTCAAGGAGAACGAAAATCGTCTTCCGAATCGTTCGCTCATCTCTCATTGGGAATCAAAAAAGTGCCCATACACCGAATCATTCAACGGGCTCTAGAAAATAGATGGAAAGGCTCAATGGTTGTGAAGCGCTTCCAAGTTTTATCTAAACTAAGATCCATGAATTGATTTATGTTAGATCAACGATTCTACATTTTTGTTTTGTAAAGTTTCAAGAAAAATTTTAAAATACCTATTCTACTGCGTTCTTAATTTGTTTACTAAACTGCAGAAATCATTTTCAGAAAAATTATTTTTTGAGATTTATTAATTCGGAATTTCCAGCAATTGGTATAAGAGCGAAAAGGTTTTCGATGATCTAGCATATCTTGTTCATGTTTATTCTCTTAAATTTTGATGATCTATGATTTCCATAATGATCTCTTTGATTATGTTTGGTCTTGTTCATGTTTATGAGTATGCTCTACTATGTATGATGATTGATTAATTCAATGAATTTGAATGATAATCAATTAGATGATACTATGAGTTTTTGATCATGTGATGTGTTTTTCATTTTTCATTCTAGCATGTTCTTGAGATTTCTATGAATGTTATTTTATGTTCTTCATAAAACTGTACGTAGAAAGTCATTTGATCTTTAATTGTATCATAGTTTTTGAAAAAAAAAATTGTTTGACAATTAAGTTACGGATTTTCGGATTCAAAAGCACTACAAGGCGGCGCACGCTGAGAGTCGTGCGCGTCGCCCGTGTTGCTACAGCGGGGAGACTCGCACGACGGCCGCGCGGGTTGCAACCCCGCGCATTGACCGTGCGGGAGCAACCCCACACGCTGGTCATGCGGGTGGCACCCCGTGCGTTAGCTGTGCAAGCATTGCCCGCTCCCGTGGCCGCGTAGGTGGCACCCCATGCGCTAGCCTCACGGGAGTCAGCCCGCTCCTGTGGCTGCGTGGGTGGCACCCCGTGCGATGGCCGCACGGGTGTCGGCCCACTCCCGTGGTCACGCAGGCTTCATCTCGCTCCTATGGTCGCTTCATCCCGTGCCCGTAGCTATGCCAATGTCGTGTGTGACCCATTGGCGTGTGGAATTAGTTTCGTACATGACCGCGCGACATCCCCGAGGATCCATTCTTTAAGCCGTACGTGGGTATGACTATACGTCCATATGCAACGATGTCTCGTACCCACTATTTAAGGAAATCAATTTAAATAAATAGGGAATTATTTAACTACCAAAATTAAAATTTTAAATTAAATAGATATAGATAAGATCAATATCTTAAACATATTTTAATTCGATTAAAATATAAAAATTTGAAATTAAGAGTTAATTCGAAATTAATTTAAAATTTTAATTAGATATAATTTTTAATTAAATATTATGTGACAATTTTTAAAATTTCAAATTCGAAATAATTGGTTAGATATTTACTAAACTATTTATGAGATAATTAGTTATTTGTTTGAATTTGAATTTGATTTGAATTCAAATCTAGAGATATTATAGGAGATTTAAATAGTTAAATTATTTGTAATTTAAATTTGAAACTTATGAAGATTTCAAATTAAAATTGGAAATAATATCTTACCTATCAAAATCTGTTTGATTTTGCATTTAAAGTTTGTAGTTAATTTTAATGAGATCAAAATGAATAATTAGAAATTATGAGATAATATCAGATTTGGCAAGATTTTAAACTTTCTATTTATTTTAATGAGATTAAAATAAATGATTAGATATTATGAGATAAATCTAAATTTAAATTTATATGAGTAGATAATATTACTATATTAATTATTTGATAATTAATTTATGATTTGAAATTCAAATGTTGAATTTAAATCAAGAGATAATCTATAATATTTAATGAAATAAAATTTTCAAAAGATTATCTCTATCAGTTATCTAATAATTAATTTAAAGCTTTGAATTTCAAATGTTGAATTTAAATCTGGAAATAATCTAACAGATTAATGTGATTAAATCTTTTAGATAATTAATATTAATTATGTGATAATTAATTTGAGATTTGAAATTTAAAAGTTAAATTCAAATCAACAAATATTTATAAAGATTTAATTTAATTAAATCATGTACATATCTAATTTAAATCTTGTAAAGATTTTAATTAGTAAATATCTACAAGATTTAAATTAGTAAATATCTACACTATCCAATTTAAATTTAAATAGAAAGTTTATATTTTATTTTAATGAGATTAAAATAATGATTTGAAAATTATGAGGTAATTTTAAATTTGAAAATCCAATAAGTGGGAGATATTTTAATTATGAGAGAATTAAATTTATAATTCAAAATTTAAATCAAAAGTTGAATTCGAATTTTTGAAATATCCAAGGAGATTTAATTTGGATTAAATCTTTTAATTAAATAAATTAGATTTTGTGAAAATCTTAATTATTTAAACTTGAATATTATCTCTCATAGTTATTATTTAATAATATCTTTTGTGAAAAGATTGTTCAATTATTAAATAATAATAAATGTTAGAATGATTGATAATCATTAACTTTTTCTATTTTATTAAATTCTGCTAATACTTGATTATTATATGAAAATATTGCATGCATATTCTATATAGAGTATTTAATTACATGATCTTAGTAACATGTCATATAGGATAGTACAGCTACTCACATGCAAAATATGAACATGCTTACATAACTGATTTTAGGTTACTAAGGAAGTTAGATAACTGAGTAAAATCATTAAATTCCTAATTATAAAATATTGAGTGGGAGAAGGTATGAGATACCTACGGTCTCTATTGTTAGTTCTTTATGTACTAGGACGAGCCGAGCCTCAGAATCTTGCTGAGCTCTCGTAGGAGGGTTTTCGTCCGGGTAATACTGGAAATGAATTTCTTAGGATAAGGTATTAAGTAGACTATATGAAGCCGATCACCCGTAGGAGACGGTCTTATATAGAAAGCTTAATTTAATGAAACAATGGTTACACACTCAACTCGAAATACTGATATCCTCCTATAAGAGTTCTTGTTAGTAGAGCAGAGGACTAAATTAAATGGTAGTTAGAAATATGGGATATGAGATATTTGTCTTATTTTCTAAATGAAATTGTTTCAATTTGACTTGTTAATTGCATGACTTCCCACAGGAGGCTTGTAATTAATGGAAAATTGAATTACCATGAATATTAGTGATAGTCATAGGGATACTTCAATTGCATATTGTAGATTTTATTTTACATTATGTTAATTATTCAAAATATTAGTTGCATGATGTTTGCTATTATATGGATTAATTTATTTTCATTCAAATAGATACGTCCTTAATTCTTTTACCCACTGTACTCATACTCACATCACTTGTATGGTTAGACTATGATGTCTGGATTAATGTAACCTAGATTTAGTGCTTATGTCTGATAAGTTATTAAGTTTTTACTCTTATATGTTCGTCCACATCCACTGGTGAGACTAGTGAAGAAAAATAAAGCATATATGTGGTGGGCGAATTCCTAGAAAATTCATTAAAATATGTTGACATACGATGTCTAATATCTTACAGCATAAAATTCAAGGAATTCAAACCACTGTAATATTATGCTAAATCTCAGTAAGATTTCTAATGAATATCTTCACCAAGCTATAGTTGCTAAAGGTGAATTTTCTAATCCTTAGCTAAAAAGAAAATGTTTCTTACATAGCATTAAAGGATATCGAAAGAAAATTGTTAGGGATACCTATACAATAATTGATTGGAAGGTAATAACAATTTATTGTTCATTAATTTATTTTAGTGGATGACTTAATGAATCTTGGATAGGATTCAAGAATCATTAACCATGTTTGCATATCTGTTGCAAAGGATTCTAGGAAACCAAGGGGTTTAGTGAAGACAAGTTTACTAAGAGTAAGGACTACAATAGCTATAGTGTCTATACATTAAATGAGAAATATTTAAATTCATGTTTGATGAATTTATAAATTAGGATATTAAAAATTATCAAGTATTTAAGAAAAATTTGATTTTTGTTTTATACTTGATGAAACGATATTATTCTGTTTGTCTCAACGACAAAGTTTCTATGTGAAAGAATAATATTCTTAATTGTGGTAAATGACATTTTTATTGACCTAAATTATTCTCATTGTATAATACTAATAATGATGAGATTGAACATGATAAATCTATTTATAAGAAAGTGAGTAAGTACTAAGAATAAAACATATTTGTGCTTCGGTTATATTAACCTAAATATGATCCAAAGATTGGTTAAGGATAGGCATCTAAACTTGTTAGAAGCCATACATTTACTAATCTGTGAATCCTATCTAGAAGGTAAAATAACCAAAAAGATCCTTTGTTAGAAAAGATCTAAGAGTACAAGAATATTTTTTAAAAATAGTACAAACTATTGTCTACGAGCCCTTGAGAAATCAAGTCCAATGAGGTTTTGAATATATCATTATGAATGATTATTAAAAATTTTTGTTATGTTTATCTAATGTGACTGCTAATTGAATTCTTTCGAAAATTTCAAAGAATTAAAAGCAGAAACCAAAAGGTAATTAGGAAAAACATAAAGACTCATCGATTGGATCGAAGTATTGAATACTTCTATATAGAATTCTTAGGAATATCTCACAGATAATGAAAACTTTTGGCTATGATTAAGTTGTTCAATTATTCATTATTACTACCCCAAAGTAAGTTATTTCTTGAGGAACTAACTGATGATATAATCAGCCTATCTATGAAAGATAGATTAGAGTAAGCACTTAGGAAGGATAAATCACTAAAAGATCAATATATATCGGACCCTCATTATAGTAGGAGGATTGTGAGATAATCTGATAGATATTTGGAAATAGGAGAGTCCTATAACCTAGAATCTAATTACTTTATCTACTAAGAGGAAATAGATGATGTTGATATAGATCTTTGGCAAAAGACAATAGAATCCATATTAAAATCTACATACTTTAATAGAATCTGGGATCTTATAGATCCATCTAGAGGGGTAAAACTTTTTAGGTGTAAATTAGTCTATAAGAGAAAAAAAGGAATAGATGGGAAAGTAAAGACTTTTAAGGCAAGTTAGTTGAAAAAGGATTATATACAGAAAGAATGTCTAATCTGTTATTGTGGTCAAGTCTATTCATATACTCTTTTCCATAGTCGTATCTCTTGATTATGAGATATAGTAAATTGATGTTAAGATAGCTTTTCTGAATTGTAATTTTGATGATTGTATCTAAAAGATACAGCCAAAAGGATTCATTGAAAAAGGCCAAGAAAATAAAGTTTGTGAAACTTTAGAGGTCTAATTTATAGACTTAAGCATTTGTCTAGAATTTATCAATTTGATCAATATATAGACGAATCTTATATTTATAAAAGATTCAGGGCAGCAAAGTGATTTTTCTGGTTTATATATATTGATGATATACTAATCATTGGGAAGGATATAGGATGACAATCATCAATAAGAATTTGGTTAGCACAATAGCATGATATTTATTATGCTGTTGGAATAGTAAGTTGTTACTAATCTAATCCAGAATCTGAACATAGAGTTATACTCAAGTATATCCTTAAGTATCTTCAGAGAAATAGGAACTATATGCTTATCTATTTTTGGAGAAAGATCTAACTTATGTAAGATATATTAATTCGGATGCTCGATCTGAAAATATACTCCAAAGGATCAACCTTTTGTTATGTGTTAACCTTAATAGGGAGATATTATAGTGAGTAAGATAACCTTAGTAGAAGAACCTTGCTAGTCTGTTTACCAAATCTTTAGCAATCAAAGAATTTGAGGATTACCTAGAAGGAATGGGATTACATGATATATCACATCTGCTTTAAAGGACAAGTGAGAGATTGTTGGGAATATGCCCTAGAAAGCAGTTTCTTTGTTTGGTATTTTAAACAATGTTTATTGGATTTAAGTGTTATCTATTTGTTATTAATAAATTCCATATTATGTCCCAATTATATACATGTGATGTTTATGTTTNAACTGGACCAAGTAAAAATAGAATTTAAGGTTAAGTGTCATAACTCAATATTCTATCTTTCACTAATCTAGCACTATTGCAAGATTACCTTAATCCTAGTGATTGTCAGACTTGCTTTCATGAGTTTTATCTTTCTGATTCACTAAAAGACTAGTTCCGATTATATGGTTCGAACTCTGATATCTTAGAAGATAAGATTTATGAATTGACGAGAACGCCTTTCATGATTTGGACACCATGCATATAATGTCACTTTGAGTTTTTTCAAAGACTTGGATAGTAAAAAACTAGGCACCAAGTATTCACTTTGTGAATTTGACTGTGTTTGTATGGGCAGTTACAAACTTCATAGTCAATTGTTATCCATTAGATGAAAAATGGTAACTCAAAGGTAAATATGTACTAGAGAGATAATACGGTAATTTTACCTCATTAGTACGGCATTGCATCGGGGGAATATCTGCAAGTATAGTATATACTGAATAGATCAAGTTAATTAAAGTGTTAGTTAGCTTCACAGAAAATATATGACATTTAGTCTAAAAGTGCAATATTGGATCTATAGTGGAGTGCCCTAATATTAATAGACATGGCCTTATTGGAGCTTAGACTATTTAGATCCATAAGGTCTCCTGTCTAGCTCACACATAGCTCAATAATTAATTGAATGGTCAGTTGAACCCAATAAGCCCATTAGAGTTTACATCTCTTTAAATACTTAAGAGAAAAGTTCTCCTAAGTCACTCTAAGGGTTGTACACGCCACTCATACACAGTAATTATGCATTTTCATATGATATAGAGAAAAAGAGGAGAATGGGAGAGATGAGCTACCGCGGGAGAAGTCCAGTGTTCGTTTATGGCCGCTAAGGGAAGTGCTTCCAGGTTTTATCTAAACTAAGATCCATGAATTGATTTATGTTAGATCAACGATCCTACGTATTTATTTTCTAAAGTTTCAAGAAAAATTTTAAAATACCTATTCTGCTGTATTCTTGATTTGTTTACAAAACTGCGGAAATCGTTTTCGAAAAAATCGTTTTTCGAGATTTATTGATTCGGGATTTCCAGCAGAGTATTGCGTCTAGAATATCCCTTTGCCGACAAACTTTTCTCGACGCTCGTTGCCGACGAAATTTTGCATTGCAAAAGTTTATTAACATTTGACGACGTATTTTTTGCATCTTTACCGATGCTTTAATCCGTCCACAAAGGTGATGATTCTTGTAGTGACATATTATAATTTCTTTGATTAAAAAAAACATTATAATTTCTACAAAGGTATCACATCAATGATTGGTTGCGAATAAGATGCAAAAGATTGTAAATGCTTTCCTCTTTCTAAAATAATCAAAAAAATACATCATATACATTAATTTATTTTCCCAAGTCTATCGAAATTGGGTGTCTTTGTATCATAAAGATTTTTTTTTTAGATTTGAGCTCATTTCTTTTATTCCGTTATTTCTTGTTGAGGTCGTGTTCTAGTTTGCAGGTAGAGGTGTCAAATAAGCCAAGACGGACCACTCTATCATGTTTTATTATGGGTCAACACAAGACATGGGTCCGCTTGTCCAAGCCTATAGAATTTGCAAGCTAGGCTAGGTCGAGCCACAGAAACTAATATGCAGGCCCAACCTAGCCTATAATCCTATCTTTATTCAGGCTAGGTCGAACCTGGTTAGACTCACGATGGGCTAGCCTATTTTGCCCCGTAGGCTACCATTAGGAGTGTTTATGGTCAGTCTAAACAGCCTAAATCGTCAATTCAAAAACCAATCTAAATGTGTGGTTTGGCCAGTTCACAAATCTATGTGGTTTGAGTTGGTCGTTTCAAACTAACCAAATCACACCTATATTTTTATGTGTTTATATTTATTATACTATTAGTATACCTTTCCAGCTTAATTTTGTGCTTAATTATTATTTTTCCAAATTAATTGTTTTATAATTTTTTGTTAATACTAACATCGATTAGTTGAGATTTTATTGGAACTTTTATTATTATTATTATTATTATTATTATTATTATTATTATTATTATTATTATTATTCTTTCTTTGAAATTCTCAAGTGCTTTTTAGCAGTACATAAGTCATACAAGGAGTTAGGAGCTTTCGCTGTTAGATCCTGAGATTGAAGGAATGCTAAGGTATATTCGAAGAGCAAAAAATCGACAAGCAAATCCTCCAATACTAATAGGTGACCAAGACGAGACAAAACCTCTACATGATTATGCATTCCCATTAATTGATGGCCTCAGTTCAAGATTTCGAAGACCTACCATTAATGCTAATAACTTCGAACTGAAGCTAGCAATTATTCAGATGATCCAGAGCTCGTTTTAATTTAGGGGACTACCCAATGATGACCCAAACCAGTATATTATGAATTTTCTAGAAATCTGCAATACTTTCAAGTATAATAGAGCTTCTAATGATATAATAAGATTACGGCTTTTCCTCTTCTCTCTAAGGGATAAAGTTAAGAGCTGATTAAACTCCTTACCAGCTGGGTTAATCACTATATAGGATAATTTGGCACAAAAGTTTCTAGCAAAATTTTTTTCCACTAGCAAAGATAGTCAAGCTGCGCAATGATATCACCTCATTCGTCTAATTCAACAATAAATCACTATATGATACTTGGGAGCATTATAAAGATCTGTTGAGAAGATGCTCACGTCATGGAATCCTGAAGTAGTTATTAGTTCAAACATTTTATAATAGTTTGATGGAATATTTGAGAACAATAGTTAATGCAACAACTGGAGGTGCTTTGATGGAAAAATATATAGATGAGGTATACAATCTATTAGAGGAGATAACAATAAATAATTACTAGTGGCCTTCAGAAAGAATGACTTCGAGAAGAGCTGCAAGCATAAATAAAATGGAAGGCATTGCTACCTTGACTATTCAAGTTAATACTTTGTCTATGAAGTTTGATTTGCTAGGAGTTTGTGTTATGAATTACCTATTTGTAGCTTGCAGAAATTGTGGTAATAATCATATGAGCAATCAGTGTCCTTTCAATGTGGAATTTGTGCAATATGTGGTCAATTTAAATGGGCAACTAATCGACCCCTATTCAAACTATTATAAACCAGGATGGAAAAATCATCCGAAATTCTCCTAGAATAACAACAATAATTAAGGGTCCGATTCAGTTAGATGACCTATACCTCCACCTAAATTTGCATAACAAGCACCACCACCACAATAAGAGAAAAAGTTAGCACTTGAGGAGATGTTTATGCAGTACATGGCTAAGAATGATGCTATTCTTTAGAATCAGGCTGCATCATTAAGGAACTTTGAGACTCAAATTCGTCAACTAGCCATTGCAGTTAGCTCTTGACCATAAGGTAATCTATCAAGCAATATAGAGGTGAACCCTAAGGAGCAGTGCAATGTGAAAACTTTCAAAAATGGGAAGCAAGTAAAGTAACCAATTCAATCTATTTTATATAATTCACCACCTTTAGCTTCTTCACTGTCATCGAGCTCAAATAAGTAGCCAAAGCTATTCGAGAAATATCGTGTTGAGCCAGAAAAGCCTAAGTATTCGAGAAATATCGTGTTGAGCCAGAAAAGCCTAGCCTAAGTCCAAGTTCTTTCAAGATAACCCAGAGTCATATGTTCCTTTACTACTCTTTTCTCAACGGCTCTCCAAGCACAACATGGATATACAATTTTCAAAGAGATTTCTAAGAAACTCCATGTAAACATTCCTTTCGCAGAGATGCTTGCTCAATCGCCGAATTATGTGAAGTTTCTAAAACAGATTTTATCCAATAAAAGGAAGCTAGAGGATTACGAAACAGTTGTACTTACTAAGGAGTGTAGTGAGATCTTGCAGAAGAAACTTCCACCAAAGCTCAAAGAACACGGGAGCTTTAGTATCCCATGCACAATTGGGAACTTACTGTTTAGTAATGCTCTATGTGACTTGGAGCAAGTATCAATATAATGCCGCTCTCAATCTATAAGAAATTAGGTTTAGGAGAAGCAAGATTGACAACAATCACTCTGCAACTTATTGATCGATCTCTTGCTTTTTTAAAGGGTATAGTAGAAGATATTCTAATAAAGGTAGACAAAAAAAGTACTATATGAAGAAAAAGAAAAAGAAAGTACTACACCAAGTATTATACCCTTGTGCAAAAAAAAAAAATTTTTTTAAATCATAAATTTGGGGTATGGTGCTTCAATTAAAAATATGGAGTGGAAGACTAAAATGGAAAACAATTTTAGGAGAGTTATATCAACAAAGTGTTGAGTTAAGTTATAAGAAGATCTGAGAATAATTTAAGTGCATAGGGCGATTTGAACCATAAATGACTTCTATCCTCCCTGTTACCTTAGCCATACGTTTCAAGCTTAATAAAATCCTAATGATCTTTGATGCAATGTTAGTCTACATTAGTAGAGAGTGGTATTAAAAGTAGACTTATGGAATTTATATATTTCTATTTTGAGATTTATTATAATTAACTTGTTTGTATAAACTAATCCGGGTTCCAAGTAGTTAAATATAGTTGTTTATTTATATACACGCTTAAGGAATCTATAGTAGATTCATGTTAGCATTTGAATTGAAATTCTAAACTTTTACAATATTTGGAGTTTTTCCTTGAGCTTTACACTATATGAAATTTTTGAGACAAGCTCTGAGGGTTGTGCTAGTCATAGTTAGGTCATATTTAGGTGTTTAGAATGTTTTTTTAGGTTTTTCTTTCTTTTTTGCTCGAGAACTAGCAAATATTAAGTTCGGGGGTATTTGATGTGTTTATATTTATTATACTATTAGTATACCTTTCCAGCTTAATTTTGTGCTTAATTATTATTATTATTATTTTGAAGTCTTTATTTTAATTTGCGATATTTTGTTAAATTGGTCAGGTTATAAACGGATTATGCAAAGGAGAGGTTAAAGTGGCGTTTTTATAAAAGAATTAGAGAGAGTGGATCTGAAGGAAAGCTGAATCTCATGTAGCTTATTAAATGGAGGCCCATATTCGAAGTCCAACTCATAAGATCTAAAGTCCGTATCAAGTGGATCATGTTTCAAGTAATGGCCCAAGTCATTTTCAACAGCCCGAGATGTTCAATGTTACATGAATCAAGTAAAAGTCGTAGAAGCCTAATAGAATTTTTTTGAAAAGTTAGTTGTATGTAAATTACAAGGATAAAGGATATACATGAAGCATTTAAAATATTGTTAAATGAATAAATATAAGGTAGTAAAAAAAAAAAGAAAGGGAAACTGAGACTTTTAGTCGGTTCATTAAAAGCTCATTCGCGTATATATAAACGTGAGGAGTCCAGCGGCAGCCACAAGGAGACCAGTGACGGTGGGAGTGTAGCAGATTGAGAGAGTGAGTAATATCGGAAGAGATGACTTTGTAATTATTCTCGATCATTCTCCATTTTACTAAAATCTTATTTGTCTAATTTTTATCTTTTTTAGTTTTTCATTATGTTGCAAATCTTTATTTTTAATTTGATTATTTTAGTTATGAATTAAATCAATATGTAATTTGAATTATTATGTTTCTTTTTTAATTTTGTTATTTTAATTTATGAATTGTTTATTCTATCATTTTCTTAATACTTTTGAGTGCTTGATCACCACTTAAATTAATATTAGTAATTTGTATGAACTTGGAAAAAGAATTTCAGATTTAGACTTAAATAGAATAATACGTAATCATGATTAGATGAGTTTGTACATGATAAGAATATACCAACGTAACATGCGCAATCATTGTAAGACTTTATTCTTTATGAATCTTTTCTTAATTTAATTCACATAGGAATATAATGAGTTAATTAGAGGAGATATTTCTACATGACTATCGAACGAGGCTTATAGATATATTAGGGTCCTTAGTTGGCAATTCGAGTTAAATAAATAATTCAAAGAGGGTAACTAATAATTCAAGCGTACATAGAGTAAAAATTGTAATCTTAGGTTTATTTTCTTTAGTGATTTGATAGAATTACCTACACTCTTTAGTTTTATTTTATCTATTTTCTTGTTTTCTTTTAGTTTAAATTTGAATTTTAGAATTCTTAAATTGATTATTTGGATAAATTGATAACTAGTCTAAATTAGTACTTAACAAGTTATAGCAATTTCTCTATAGGAATGATATCTTTATTCATCACTTTATTACTTATTCGATACATGCACTTGCGTATAAAAATCTATAACAAGTTTTTGCAACCGGTTTAAGTAGTTTCTGCAGTTTAAAAACTTACAAAATTTAAATTAATACAATAACAACTAAGCTCATATCATAATCATATTTCATCTAAAATATAAAGTCCAAATATAAAACGAAACTATAACATAGTTAAAAGCTACAACCGAATTGAAAGTCCAAGTAAACTTAAACTTTAATTATGACTTACAAATTAATCAAAATAGAAGAACAAACTTAAATTTTTTAATCTTAAACACATTACAACAATAAGACTTAAAGTCTAAAATATCACAAGAGTCTAAAATAACATAGTCTTAAATGAGCTAAGAGTAATCACTACTCAATTAGAATGAATGAACTTAAATTTTTAACTATTAATATATATATATATATATATTTTTTTAAAAAAAAAAATATACGTACAAATTTACTGGCCGATTCGGTTTGAATCCGACCCAATTTGTCCAAAATCAACAACCAAATTAGCCAAATCAGTTTCCATATTTCTAATCTGTAACCAGCCATTTAAGGGGAAAAAAAAAATTACATGGTTTGGTGTGGTTTAGATTGGATTGGATGGATTCTGCAATTTGGCGATTATTTTGAACACCCCTAGCTATCATATTTGTTTTCCTAGGCTCTTTGATAGTGTCGTTGGGCACTTTGCTTTTCTGTAGAACTTTTATTAATTTTTTTTAGATATAAAAGATAAGCTTACATTTTCTTTCAAGTACAGTAAATGATAGCCTTTAGAAAACTGATAATCTTTTGTTTTGAAAAGACATTTGACAATTAAAAAGAAAATAATTTTATGTTTTTTCAAGATAAAAAATGATTACTTTTTGTTTAGAAATTGACATTTGAAAAAAAAAAGTACTTTACATTTTATAGGAATAATAAATAATAATTGAGATTTTAATCTTAATTTCGAGTCACTCAGAATAGGCATGGGGTAAGGTGGGAATTGAGTAGTAATAATCAGTATTTTCTTTTAATTTGTAATAAATAAAAATTATTAGTTAAACTCATTTTAAAAATTAATAATAACTGATTATTTAAGTATATATATATATATATAT
The DNA here is from genome assembly GCA_002914805.1 of Parasponia andersonii. Classification (NCBI taxonomy): domain Eukaryota; kingdom Viridiplantae; phylum Streptophyta; class Magnoliopsida; order Rosales; family Cannabaceae; genus Trema; species Trema andersonii. Next base: position 194,377 of record JXTB01000347.1, on the reverse strand, counting down.
ATATATATAATGTAAGTGGAGTTCCTGTTTTGGTGGTTATCATGTTTCTCTTTTGGTTTTTAATGAATAAACTTTTATATCAAAATTATATATTTTAATGTATTACTAGTAATATAAATTTATATATATATTTTTAATTTACATCTCAAAGGCCTCTTCAGCCTCTAGGCTAGAACAGCCCACATAGTGCCAAGATGAACTGGCCTACGGGTCTTAACACTTAGGCTCAGTTTGGCCTGTGAAGGATGGGTCGTGCTCTATATCAAGCCGAGCTAGCCTAGTATGATGAAATTTCAGAATGGACTCGGACCTAAATTTACACCTCTATTCGAGGGAGAGAAGGGAAATGAGTCTATTTTCGTCAATTGCATAATTACCCCTTTAAATTGAAGCACATGAGGAGCACATGGGAGTACTTTAATAGAGTATAGAACGAATATGGCTTAGCCACTAACTAATGCATCTACTTTGAGAGATTAGGGATTTAAATACCAAGATTTAGACGTTGGGGACCTAAAAGTCAAAAAAAAGCTAAAGGTTCAGAATTTTTTATACAAATTACCCCTTATAATAAAAAAAAATATATATATCATTGTGACAGCGGTACATTCAGTTTTGGTCAACCTCACTCACTACTATTCGTATCTACTCATCTTCCTATCTCTGTTATGATCATTTTAAACATGTAAGCAAAGGAAAAGTACCTTTTGTCCTCGGCATTGAGACTTCGTTGCCTTGTCATATATAGGGATCAACAACCAAATAACCTAAGGGTGGCAATTCTGTGGTGTCATATATATATAGCCTATACATATACACACCCATAACCCACTGCCACTTCTTAAGAAGGGGGTGCCTTTTGCGCCGAATGTATATAGCTATTAGTTAGGAATTTATGATCCCTTAATTAATAGCGTTTTAGCACAATGATTCTAGCTGCCAGAATTTTGTTCTAACTCTTCAAAGTGAAAAAATGAAAAATAAAAAAGAAGAAGATCATAAGCAGGTTAGACCATCTCAAATGCATATGCAAATGACACAAAAATAGGAAAATGTTATTTGAGTCTATGACACATTATTTCAATCTTTACTTCAATGCATAATATTCTTTTAAGTACTAACTTTGCTTTATTAATTTGTATCATTCAATAATTAATCAAGTCAATTTTTTAATTAGTTGACAATTAATGGAAAAAGTATTTAGTGGGGAATAAGACATAAAGATAGTTACATAAATGTACCATGCATTTAGAGATTTGTCACTGGCATATATTCAAAAGATCAGCACGGAAAAATGGCATAAAAAAACGACAATAATGTAAGAATACGACACTAGATTTAAAAAACGACACGAGCAGAAAAACTAGTGCAACCAAAGAAAACAACTATAACATTAAAACTAAGATAATGACATTAAATTTATTCAAAAGAAAATGATAATGACATTAAAGAAAAACGGCAACCTCACAAAAGAAACAACAATGGCATGGAAACGACAATAACAAAATAAAACGACAACTGACAGGAACAAAACTACAAGATTCTGAAAACGACAGCAACCTCGAGCAATGAGACTAAATAAAAATGGCATCAACGAAACGATATGACTATGACCTACAACAAAATTGAAAAAAATATGATCAAACCGAAATGACTGACAGGAAAACGCTAACAAATATAGAATACGACATGAAACATCAAAAACGACACAAACAGCAAATAACAAGATGTTAGGATCCCGGTTTCACACTTCTTTTTCCGAGAAAGGGAAATAGTGAGTATGTGAATTTAATAATCAATTAAGAATTGGTGGTCGTGATCATGATCATGAAAAATAATATCAAATATTGAAGCTCATTTTTGCTTATTCTGCATGCAATTTTCACTGAATCTTATGTTTCAAAGTCTACAAATCATCACATATTTTAAACAAGTGAAAACAAACGAAAGGTCGTGACATTTTTCTATTATTACCATTGATGCTCATTAACTAAGCAAAAAATACTAATGCGTACCTACCAACTTTGTTCATCAATTGATTGAATGAGTAGACAAGTCTCAAAAAAGTAAACAACTTGTTGATTAAATATACACGAGTAGAAAGCATAGCATATAGCTAGAAAGACATTCACACCTTACTTGCTTAACCCTTAATTTCGTCTCCTCCTTAGACCCCAAAACAAGGAAAAAATAACCCAGAAAAATTTACATCTTAGCATCATCAAGATCAGAGCATTTCTCTTCTCCACATTGATTTTCATCAAAAAGATCACATCCTGACTCGGAGAGAAAATTCAACCCCAAACCATACTATCAAGCAAATAATCGTAAACACACCATGCAATTTGGTTTGCTTTAAGCGATTTAGTCAGTTAAACGGTTAATCTGCTTAAGAAATCTACGCTAACCCATCGAAGACAAGAACACTACTAACTCAAATTTAAAACAACAACGTCATAATTCATAAACAGCATGAACTGAAAGAAACTAACATTGTAAACCGATAAACAGTTTCAGTTACCAATACTAAACGAGTACTAATCTATTAGACAACTTAAGACACCCCTCTTTTTTTTTTTTTTTTTTCAAATTACTTCCTAGGCTTAAACATAAGATCATTCCACAATTGGCTGCCTATAAATTCCTTCATCATAAAAACTCTAACCACATCCTCTGGTTTTTGATTCTCAACCACCGCCACCACCGCCGAGGTGGGTGTAGTCTTCAAATCCATGGAGGAGGAGGATGAGGATGATGATGATGATGATGTTTGCTTGTTATTCATCTCCATTTTCTCAGCCAATTTCCTAAACTCATCCACTTGCTTCTCCAACAACCCTACTGTAGCTTCCAACGCTTTTACATGATCCACCCTCCGTTCCCCCGACTTTTTCGCATCATTCCACGCATTTTTAAAAGCTCTCGGAGCCCAAACTCCGCCTGCAAATTTATTTATTTTTGTTTTAAAATTAAAAAAAAAAATTGAAATTTATCTTCCAGCCAATCCCAATTTCAGGGTTTTCTCTCTTTTTTTTTTTCAAATTTTTATTTTTTTGAGGGAAAAAAAAATGGTAGTTTCACTACCTGGGAAGTATATTCTGAGGCTCTCCTCAGCGGAATATTTGGCGATGCTGGTGGCGAATGTGCCAATTTTGGACCTGGTTTCCTCACCTGGCCAGTACTGCTTCAGCGCCTTATCGGCGTTAACTTTAACGGATCCACCGATATTGCTGACGGCGGATTTGCTGTAGCCGTAAGAGCTTGAACACCAGGTCTTTACCGGCGTCAGATCGGGTGCGTTTCGTTTCAGTGACTCGGTGGTGCCGGAGATGTAATCCCGAATACCCATCTCTCTCTCTCTCTCTCTCTCAAGGTATTGTAAACAAACAAACACCAAAGCAAAGCCAAAGTCGGAGTTTCGTGCTCTGCTGACCGCTTTTGAGGGTTGAGAAAGAAATTTTGATATTAACAATTTTTAAAAATTAATAATATTTTGAATTCATATTTTGACCATTTTAGCAATAAAAAAATAATAAATTTTTCATTAAAATTATATTAATTCTTATTATTCACTTTATTAATCACTTTATATTATTTTTTTTTTGTCTTTTAAAACTATTCAAAAAATAAACTTAGATATTAATTTTTAGAAATTTTTAATTTTATAATATTACTTTTCAAAATCTAAAAATAAACTTTAAATTATAAGACATCTAAATTTCATAATTTTTTTTATAATTTATTCTTTCTTTTATTTTAATTTTTTTTACCTTTTATTAGGGATGAATTACATCCTTTTTATTGATGGAAAAATGTAACTACCAAATCTAAAATTTATTTTGAATTAAATTTGTTTGGAAACTATGGTTATTCTAAATACTAAAACGATTGAGTATAAACGTTTTTGGAGTTAAATCATGGTTAAAATCATATTTGTAATGGCTTTACGAAGTCTATAAATTAACTTTTCCTCCGGTCTTTCTCAGTTGTCTCTTCTCAAAATTCTCTGTAGAATATATAAGTTTTAAGCTTCAATATGATAGAGTTTGGATTTTTTTCTTGTTTGACGGAACATGTTTACGATGCGATAATTACATCTCATTATTTATTGTATCCTAAAAAAAGACGTGTAACGATATCAAGTACTTACCGAGATGAGTCGAATTTATTTTAAAGAGTATGTAATACACAAACTTCGAATCTTCTATATATTTTGAGTACTCTATTATTTTGGTATTATTATTATTTTGTTCATTCTATGTATTTTGAGTACTCTATTATTTTGATATTTTTTTTATTGTTATTGTTACTGAAATTCCAATGTTTTGTCTGTTATTTTACATGTTATGTGTATATTTTGACTAACATTTATTCCAGACTTACGGCACAAGCGCTTCCATCTTCTTTTACTATTTTTTTCGAGATTTAGAAACCAAAGCTGCCATTTACAACGAACTTAAAGAATAGACATTCACTAAATCTATGCTTTTGATAAAAGTTTGGCCTATCGATTAATGCTCTTTTGAGAAAGATTGATATTAAGCTCTTTTTAGCATAGAGTCATATTAATTCTTAGTTTTTTTTTTCAAGAATTGTTGTAGAAAGATTAAAAAAATATTTTTAAAAAGAGTTAGAATTTCAAGAAGAGATCTAGAATTTTCAACATATGAAAAAAAGAAAAAAAAGATCTGAGAGGGATAAAAAAAAATAAATTTAGAGCCCAGTGGAGATCTTCGACCATTCAAGGTGCTGAGTAAAGTGGAACCCGGATTCTCAGTCCTTATATTCTGTCTTCTTCTCTGTCCACCCACTCAAAAGTTGCCAGTACACCAATTCATTTGTGCCATAAATAATTATGTTTGTTAACTTTAGTGGTGTGGGGTCAAAAATCTTATGTGAGGTCGTATGAATAAGATTAAGTGCGATCTTATTCGAAAGAGTTGCGTGCGACCTTCACTGCATAAGTTGTGTGCGACTTCTACCGCATAAGTTACGTGCGACCTCTTCCGAATAGGTTACGTGTGACCCGAAAGAAAATGAGACTAGTCTCTACTTCGTTAAACGGGTAACTTACAAGGAAAGGAAAACAAAAGTTTCTCTTTCAAGTTAAACCAGTTACCCAATTTAAGTGATTACCCAATTATATTGTTACTCAAATTATATTACCCGATTGTATAGTTACCCATTCTCACTATTAGGAATATTGAGTTACCCTCATCTATATAAAGGGAGTTCAATGTTTCAGTGAAAGGGGATGTATGATTTTTTTCCGAATCTAGAGAGGCTAAGGGATTCTTGAGTGTTTTCTTTTTCTTTCCAGATAACACATTATAATTTTGAGTTCTTGTAATTCTCCAGAAAATAGTGAAAAACAGTGGACGTGAACTCATCTTTTTCGGAGCTAAACCACTATAACATCTTTGCCTCTGTTATTTGCTTTGATTAATAACCCTTTTCATACAAGCTACATCTCGTAATTTTTTTCTAAATTTATTGTTGACAAAATCTCCATCAACAATTGGCACTAGAAGGAGGGTTATTCCGGCCAAAATAATTTGTCAAATTTCACTTTTTTAATAATAGTAAATACCAGAAACACTACCAGAGTCACCGGAACTAGCCAAAACCAACCCCAAAGCACTGCTACTGCACAGGCAGACCCTGCTCAGGATTAGCCTACCATGATCGTTGGTCTCGTCGCACTATTTCGCTGGATTCCTCTTATAGATCGCAGAAGACTCTACCTGACCAACCTGCCATACATCAAGATAACGATCAAAGACCGCCCTTGCCGCCAGTAAGAGATAATGCTCTCCATCCGAACATCGATGTTCACAATTTAAGGATCGCATTAGATGCACTTACTGATTGGGACGATGAGCTCACTGATGGGTATCGTCAATCGCCATTTAGCGAGGAAGTTCAAGCTGCTGCCCTACCTACTGGATTCAGACTTTCCACCATTAACATTTTTGATGAGAAAACTGATCCACAGGACCATATGGATCATTTCAGCGACTTGATAGAACTCCATCGTGTCAATGATCATGCACATTGCAGATATTTTGCTGTAACTCTCTCAGGAGCAGCAAAGAAGTGGTTCCGAGGACTCAAATTCGGCCAATCTCGTCCTGACAACAACTTCAGATGGCGTTCCTGAGACAGTTCCAAGCTGCAAAGAATTTCACTGTTCCACTTGTTAGCTTGTCTGTAATTCGACAAGGTCCAGAGAAGACTCTACGATCTTATCTCAATCGATTTATCTCAGAGTTAGCAAAGGTCAACAACCCACCTGAGGGGGGAGTTCTAACTCTCATGATAGTCGGGGTATGACCAGAAACTAAACTCTGGGAGGAATTACTTGAGCGAGAATGTAGAACTCTAGAAGACTTTTACCAAAGGATTGGTCGGCATCTGAGGGTAGAATCTTCGCGCGAGAATCTTCAAAAGACAAAGAAAGAAAGAAGGAAAGATGCGATCATATCCAACAATAATGGTAATAAGAAAAACAAAAGGAGTAATGAACAATTGACGAAGAATCAGCCTAGACCTAAAAAGCAGGAGATTTCAAGAGCTCCCATGCGGTTCAACAATCACACTGAGTTAAACGCGCCCATAGATCATATCTATGCAGTCACAAACCAGAAGGAGCGATACCATCAACCGGAACCAATGAAACGGGACAGGGCAAAGTGCGACCCCAACAAGTTCTGCTGGTATCACAATGATATTGGGCATGATACCAATAATTGTTATGCCTTGAAGGATGAAATTGAAAGACTGATTAAAGAGGGGCGACTGTGGCAGTACACCAGGCAGAACGACGAAAGGCGAGAAGAAAACCAACAGCGACCTCCAGAAATTCAACGCGAAGTCCGAACTATCTTTGGAGGACTGCATATTGGCGGAGATTCGAAAAGGGCTCAAGACAGGTATGCACGAGAAGCTCAACAACAGCCATTAACTAACGTCATGCATCTTGAGCAGCGACCACGCAAGCTTCAACGAGTACCGGATATGGACATTACCTTCACAGAATAAGACGCAAGGGAAGTCCATTATTTGCATAATGATGCATTGGTCATAAAAATTAATTGTAGAAGCACACAGTTGTGGCGAGTATTGGTTGATAACGGGAGTGCTGTGGACATCTTGTACTATGACGCCTTTAAGAAGATGGGGTTGAATGAGAGCGACTTGAAGCCTACCGTCACTCCACTCTATGGTTTCACTGGTGACAACCTGATGCCTATGGGCATGATTGAATTAATGGTCAACGTTGGAACCTATCCTAGGGTTTTAATGATAATGACCCAATTTTTGGTGGTAGATTGCCCCTCCGCATTCAATGCTGTGTTGGAAAGACTGACACTTCGGGAACTTCGAGCTATCACTTCAATCTACCATCTCACTATGAAATTCCCGACCCAACACGGGGTAGGCGAGGTTTGAGGAAACCAATATGATGCGCGGACTTGTTATAACAACTCGTTGAAACTCGCAGCAAAGGATGCGACGTCTCGCACAATGATGGTCCAGCTGCCAGAGGAAGTGTCAGTTGAAGCATCGAGCAAAGTGTCAGTCGAAGCTTCACTTGAGTCGTCAGACAAAGCATCAGTCGAAGCTTCAGTTGAGTCATCAGACAAAATGCCAGTCGAACCTTCAGTTAAAGCGTCAATCGACACGACCAGCGAAGACTTTGATCCTCGAGAAATAGACGAAGAGGTCAGAACTGGACCCATTGAAGATCTGGATGACTTATCATTCGACATGTCTTCTAAGACTTTAGAGATTGGAACGAAGATTCAAGAGTATGTGCAAGCTTCGTTGGTTGATTTTCTAAAATCTAACTTAGATGTCTTCGCGTGGCGACATTCGGACATGGTAGGGATCGATTCGAGGATCATATGCCACTATCTTAATATAGATCCGACAAAGAAGCCTGTACGGCAGAAAAGAAGAGTTATGAATCCAGAGCGCTACGTCGCGTTAAAAGAAGAGGTGGAGAATCTGCTCGAAATTGGATTCATAAGAGAATATTTTTACCCTGACTGGCTTGCAAACCCAGTTTTGATGAAGAAACTCAATGGGAATTGGAGAATGTGTATCGATTTCACCGATCTCAACAAAGCATACCCGAAGGATAGCTTCCTTCTTCCGAGAATCGACCAGCTTGTAGATGCGACATCGGGGCATGAATTCTTAAGTTTCATGGACGCGTATTCTGGATATAATCAAATCCCCATGTACGAGCTAGATGAGGAGCATACCTCGTTCATCACAGATTGAGGATTATACTGCTATAAAAAGATGCCCTTCGGACTTGTCAACACAGGAGCGACCTTCCAGCGTCTTGTCAATATGATGTTTGCAAAACAAATTGGCAAGACAATAGAGGTATACATCGACGACATGTTGGTAAAATCAGAGAAAGCCGAAGATTACATCAAGCACCTTGATGAGATGTTTTAAATTCTCTAGAAATATCAAATGAAGCTGAATCCCCAGAAGTGTGCGTTCGGGGTAGGATCTGGAAAATTTCTGGGTTTTATGGTCAATCAGCGAGATATTGAAGCGAACCCTCAGAAGATACAAGCATTGATTGATATGCAATCTCCTCATAAACCCAAGGATGTGCAGAGCCTAGCAGGAAGAGTAGCTGTACTGAGTCGGTTTGTATCCAGATTAACCGATAAATGCCAACCGTTCTTTGAAGTATTGAAAGGATCAAAAAGGTTCAAATGGACGAAAGAATGCGAGCAGACATTCTAAGAGTTGAAAAAGCACTTGGGTTCTCCTCCACTCTTGTCGAAGCCAAACCCAGGAGAAGAATTATGCTTATATCTCGCTATTTTCAAATATGCGACGAGTGCTGCATTAATTCGCGAGGAGGAAAATATACAGTGACCTGTCTATTATGTAAATAAAAAATTACTTGATGCCAAAACTAGGTATCCAGAGATGGAAAAATTGGCACTAGTGCTTGTCATCGCATCAAGGAAGCTTCGACCTTACTTTTATGCTCACTCCATCAGGGTTTTCACGAATTTTCCGTTGAAACAGGTTCTATAGAAACCTGAGGCATCAGGACGGCTGCTTAAGTGAGCTGTTGAATTGAGT
>JXTB01000347.1:152255-184211 GCA_002914805.1 Parasponia andersonii | reverse complement strand
CAAAATCAGAATGATATATTACTGAGAATTGAACTCGATTTTTTAGAAGAAAGGCGTGAACAATCTCAACTTCGAATTGCATCATATCAACAATGTACTGCTCGACATTATAACTCCAAAGTCAAAAGTAGACATTTTGAAGTTGGTGATCTTGTTCTTCAAAGAGTCCTACCTAATAATAAAGAGCATGGTGCTGGTGTTTTTGGACCATCCTGGGAAGGGCATTATGTTATTGATGACGTCATTCGACCTGGGACATACAACCTAACTTACATGGGGGATAAAAGATCGAACATGCTTGGAATACAGAACAACTTCGTCATTATTGTCAATGAATCTTCATGTTTATCTTCCATGTATTTTCAACGGCTTACTTTATCTTCGTTATTTCGTCATTCGACGTTATTCGTCAATAATATTTCTTCGGCTATTACTTCAACTTCGTTTGATTCATCTTTTTATGATTTTATGGCAGTTTTCGGATACCATAAAACTCGGGGGGCAGTAGGATCAGAATTTTATCTCTTACTTGTTTCCTAAGGGACTATGAAAATGTCCATTTAGAGGAGACGGAGTTTTAGATCGTCGAAGTATCTGAAATTTCTTAAAATCCTAGGATTTTCTCCTTAGCATGTCGTATTACGCAATTTCCCTCCTCGAACAAAAGAGTAACTAAGCCAAATGTTCATTGTTCGATGTGATATATTGCTATATCCTATTTTGCCTTGGAACTTTTGAAAAATAGTTGAGTTTGCATCACTCGTATTTGCTATTTTTTTTAAGTGACCTAACCTATTCTAACACTTAAAAATCGTTTTAAATTAGTTGGATTCAAATTGCAAAAAGCGTACTGATCAGTCACTTAGTAATTGACTACTTAGTTAAAATTAGTGTTGTGTTTTCATTATTTTGTAGGAATGTCTGACAGGGAAAAAATAATATTCATTAAAAGAATTTTGGCACCCGTACATAAGCAAAGAGGAAAGGGGACTAAGCCCGCATTGTTCTAAAAATAATAAAAAAAAATACAACTTTTATTATGCGGAAGTGCTCACACCGCCATCCCCAGTTTTGGTAGTATCTTCCCTCCAACTCTGGACAAGCTCGACCACGTCCTCGCCAAGGATGGAGAAGTCAAAGTCCGGATACTCGTAGAAGATGTTAAAAATGATGGTCGACGAGGCGATGTCACTAGCTTTATCTTCGAGCTCTTTGACTTCAGTCGCCTTGAACTCTTCGATAGCTTTATGAACCGCCTCTGTTGTCACCTCCCTCATGCGATCCGAATACTCAGAGATGGTTTTCTCGAGCTCTTTGAATTTCTCCTCGAGGTTCTCCTTCTCGAGCTTCTCCTTGGCCAAGCCTTCAAGTAGCTGTTGCCTCTCCAAGTCAAAGGCTTTTTTCTCCTCCTCCCGAGCTTTCTCCGAGTTCTCGAATGCTTAGGTTATCTCTTCAATTTTTTCGGCCTTCTCTAAGCATTCGAGGACCGGGTCATGCATCAGGACAGCAGCAGCTGCGGTTTGAAAAATATAATCATTAATACCAAGAAATAATATATTGAGAAGAGAATTAAAAGGTACTTACATTGGCCAGTATCCTCATCGCAGAACCAAAGGCGACCTTGGCAGATCATCGCTTCATCCGCTCCCAGCCCTCCTTGGAAGTGAAGCGATCAATGAAGGTCACGCTCATACTAGCCTTCTCTGGTAATTGATTGAGGAGTGCGAAGAGCTCCTCATCCTTATCTGCCAGGATCAGTTCCGAAGAGGTGGCAGCCTTTTTGGGTGGTTCAGAATGGCTCGTTGTCTAAGGCTGTGGAGGAGGCGAGCTTGCCGGGATGTCCTCGAAAGCAACTTTTCATTTTTTGGAGTTATCGACCTTCTCTTTCCCTTTCGATAATGGAGTGCTCTCAGGTGTCTTGGATTTTTCCATAGACCTGAGAGTGGAGGGTGGTGCTCGCAGGCCACTACTGACAACCATCTCTGTACAGATATGTCAGTGAGCGAGGTGATATAATACAATGATAATTAGAAAATGTATATATGATTACCTTCTTCTTGTGGAGGAGCTGGTTGAGGAGCTGGTGGTGATGTTATTTCTGGAGAAGAAGGTTCCGAAGCTGGAGGGGTGGCAGGTGCTTTTTGTTTTCTAAGTCTGGAAGACGAGGCACCTATATCCGTCTGTTTCCTTGGCTTCTTTTTCTTCGAGCTCGAAGGTCTGGACAAATGGACGGGGGGGTCAGGGAACGCGGCTCCCTTTGGAAGTAGACCGCAAGCGATCTGGTTCTTGGAAGTTCCAAGTACCTTCTAATTAAATTCCTCAATTGGAAGGTCGTTGATTTTGTACACCCTTGCGAGCTATTCCCTGGAAAGTCTGGGCCGTTCCTGTTGTCTGCGATGACATTCAAATGCGATAAGGATAAAAGTAACAAAATAGAAAAAGGTGATAAATTGGAAAACTACCTACCAGGATTTTGAAAGAAGCCATTATCCGCATACTCAAAGTAGAAAAATGGATTTTTCCATTTTCCCATGTTGTTGCGAACCTCGTAGATTGTTTTTATTGCCTGGTTCAACCATTTGCTCGCATAAAAGAAGCCAAGATCTGATGGGTTTGATTTCACTTGGTAAAACCAAGCAAACTCTTCAGGAGAAGAGGAGTCTAAACCTAATTTGTGGTAAAGTATATATAAACCTACCATATATCTATATATATTAGGAGTCAGTTGGAAAAGGACGACCCCATAGTAGTCGATAATTGATTTTATGTACGGATGAAGTGGGAGGTGGACACCGCACTTGAGAACTGCTTCAGAAAAAGAAGCAATTCTGCGTGGTGGTGTGTGTGGTCGATTGAATTCCATGGGTAGACGAAGAGGGATGGTGACCTTATAGCTGTACATAATTTTGCTGAGCTTGTTCGATGTGCAGCTCGTCCTTATATTGGTACATGACCAATTCTCCTCTACGTATTGATAGCTCGATGCGAAGGTAGGGGCATCCCTGATATGTCGAGGCCACTGGTCCTGAGGGAGGTCGCCTATGCGAGGACTATTTTGCCTGATCCCTGTTATCTCTACCTCGGGTTCTGGCTCAAGGNATCAGACCCTAGAAACTCTTTTCACGAGTTTATCTTTGACCATTATCTAGTAAGAGTCTATTCTATGAACCGGTAAAGGGGGATCTGAAAAATTCACATTCCAGTTTGTCCGAATATGGGATGTGTTTCTATTCCTAGAAATTGAAACTGTAAGTTTTTCCAAGAACAGACGAAGAACAATAGGAGAGAAGGAATGAACTAACCTTTCTTCGAAAGCGGAGGGATTGAGATATGGTCTGAACTCTGTCGGAGAATATACTGGAATTATGCGAGCTGAAGAACAAAACGGCACTGTAGGGTTTGCTCTGAAATACTTCGGGATTTTAGAAAGATGGAAAACGAGAGTCTATAATGAAGAAGCAGAAGCAGATTGATTTCCGATATTTATTATTTGAGCATCGCTAAATCACAGCCGTAGATCAAGGTATTTAATTTTTAGATCTAAAGGCCAAAGTTCACGCAGGATTTGATTTTTTCCGAAATTAAATCAGTATCTTTCAAAATTTGAAATGATTCGGTTTAAAAACGACGGTTGGCATCATCGATATCCTTGAGTCTCCTCGAGTTCTGCTATTTTTCTTAGAAAATACGACACGTGTTTTCATCTGTCAGAAAAATGTGCGTGTGATCTTGAGAAAGGTGAGATTTGAGATCTGGCGACTCTTCAAAAATCTCAAGTCTAGGTCGTGACGTCGCATTTTTTAAGTTCTCACTCACTTACATTAAAAGAAAGCTCCATTTTATCCTAAAAGAACTAATAGAGCTGGGGGACAATTGTTGTGCGGTCTAAAATCCTATGTCAGGTCACATGAGTAAGATTAAGTGTGACCTCATCCGAAAGGGTTGCGTGCGACCGCATAAGTTGCGTGCGACCTCTACCGCATAAGTTACGTGTGACCTCATCTGAAAGGGTTACATGCGACCTCTACCATATAAGTTACGTGTGACCTCCTCCGAATAGGTTATATGTGACCTGAAAGAAAAGGAGACTAGTCTCTGCTTCGTCAAACGGGTAACTTACAAGGAAAGGAAAACAAAAGTTTCTCTTTCAAGTTCAACCAGTTATCCAATTTAAGTGATTACCCAATTATATTGTTACTCAAATTGTATTACCCGATTGTATAGTTACTCATTCTCACAATTAGGAACATTGAGTTACCATCATCTATATAAAGGGAGTTCAATGTTTTAGTGAAAGGGGATATATGATTTTTTCCAAATCTAGAGAGGCTAAGGGATTCTTGAGAGTATTTTCTTCTTCTTTCCAGACAACACATTGTAATTTTGAGTTCTTATAATTCTCCAGAAAATAGTGAAAAACAGTGGACGTAAGCTCATCTTTTTCGGGGCTGAACCACTATAAAACCTTTGTCTCTTTTATTTGCTTTGATTAATAACCCTTTTTATACAAGCCACATCTCGTAATTTTTTCTAAATTTATTGTTGACAAAACCTCCATCAAGATTTAGTATTAATAAATTAAGGGAAAAAAAAAGACAAAAAGACAATAGCTAATACCTCAAGCTTTTACAATACCTACCACATGCTTTTCTGTTTTTGTCTCTTTAGCTATCTGGCTTTTTTTTTTGAAATAAAACGTTTGCCCTTTTATTTTTTTTTCTAAAGCTAGTCTTTTTGTATCCAGACTTTTGTTTTTCTTCTACTCTTCAATTTTCCTCCTTTTTTTGCTTCCTTTTGGAAGGCCTTATCTGACAAAACTTATTGTTACCAAGTGCATCACAAGTATTTTATTTATTTGATTTTTTTCCATTAAATTTTATGTTATTCAGTTTTTTATATTACATTGGTTCTTATGCTCAGGTTCCATCGAATATTAATAGAGAAGGACAATTTAACATTGACATCTCTTTAATTTACTCAACTATCTTTCTTCGTTAAAAAAAAAAAAAAAAAAAGAAAAGGAAGAAGCTCATCAGCCTTTCAACGAAAATGGCATCTGATTTGAAAAGAAGAAATAATAAAAAAGAGTTGAGAGAGAGACTCCAATTAGTAAGAGCAAGGGAGAATAGCGAGTGTTGGGTTCTCTCGGAGAGAGAGGAAGAGTCAAGTAAAGTGAGGTGCTTGCTTTTTTTTACTTTTTAACTTATTTTGATTTACTTTTAGTTTTTTTAAAATAAATTAAAAATAAAAGTAAAATTTTTATTTTTGTTTTCAATTTTTATAAACAAAAAAATATACATTATAAATTTTACTACACTATTTATTTCTAAAAATAATAAAAAATATAAATAATAAAAAATTATATAAATTTATATTTATATATATAATGAAAATGAATAACAATTCGTACTTTATTATTATTATTATTTTTTTGAACTGAACTCATTAAGGTGTTGTTTGATACATGGGATAAAAATTAGGATTAGTATTATTTATCTCATCCTCATGTTTGATGATAACTTAGGATTAAGATAAATAATCTACAATTCTAAAATACTCTTATATAAGTGAGATAATTTATCTATTCAAAATTATGAAATTATTAATCCCACACTCAAAAATAGTGAAACTCATATTTATTTTAATTTTTTTAAACTAATGAGTCCCATATTATAAATATTTTTTTATATTTAAACTAATATAAAATAAATTTATTATACATTCCATTAAAAAAATAAGTCACATTATAATTATAATTATAATAATAATAATAATAATACTAATTCAATTCAATACTACACTAAATATAAAATAATATTAAATTTATCTAATCTAATTTATTATAATCTAATCTAATACTATCGTATACATTTAGCTCACTAAAACTAACGTAAAATTAACACGGCGTGAATTTTAGGGATTTAATACATTGATGTGTTGGCGGATTTTGAGTAAGTGGACAAGAAAGATGACAGACACAAGGACAGAAGATCCGGGTTAGGTAAACTATGTCCTCGTATTCAACGTTGGGTTTGATATTCGACAAAATCGGTAATTAGCCAGGTACGAGTATAATGAGTATGGTAGTAGACAATCGGGATATTTCGAGCTGAGAGGTCTGTGTCCATCTATCACAAAAGTAGAAGTAAATGTCCATCTATCACAAAAGTAGAAGTAAACAGAATATTTAGCTCTTTAATTTTCTTTCAAAATAATGCATTAATATATAAATATATATATATATATATACACGTGGGATCCCTTCCCAGATTATACACCATGTGTAAGATTAAGTGGCAGGATAGGTCGTAAACGGAGCACACCATCCGACATGTGTCCAGAGTGACCAGTCAAAAGCCACGCAAGTCGCACACAGTACCACATAAGTTATTGGGCTGTCCGAGGTTAGGGCCGAGCCTATCCCAGGCCCTGGATGGATTCGGCCTAGTCCGATTTCTATCTCGATAGCTGGGGGTCAGAAGCCCTAAGGGTCTTCCACCAGAGTACAACGAGAAGCAACTCACAGCTCCAGACCCAGACAGAGCATTTAATGCGATCTCGAGTAGATGTGGGCAGAGGACAAACCATCTTGACAGAATGGCGATTAGTCCAAATCTCAACCCTGACAGACTCGAGCCATAGGGGACGGCGGAAATCAGACTGCAGCGGTACGAGGGGATCACGGTAATCTCGGCCGGTGATCTCTGGAGTAAGTTTTGATGAAAAAGGTACTCAGTCATGAGATTGAGAACCAGAAGGTTCACAATTTCAGGACTATATATATGAGTCATGCGCCCCCAAAAATGGGACATGAACACAAAAAAGAAATATTTAAAAGTTTACGAGAAGAAAAATATATACTCGTAAGAAGAAAAACTAAATCCTGGCTACCAAGAAAAACCACTGACTTAAGAATCGGAGTGTCTTTACAGGTGGCCACCCCTACCTCTCCAACCCTACCTGAAGCTAGAAACACTTTGAAATAGCAAGGATATGAAGACAGTTGGAAGGTACAAAATCAGCGGTTCAGCAACACGTGGATAGCTGGTAAAAACCACTCTAACAGTTTGGCGCCATCTATGGGAAACTTCCGTCGAACGTAAGGAAAAAAGTAAGAGACTCGCGATCGCGCTCTTCCCGAACAAAAAGTCATACAACATCTGATGGCCCCCTCGAGAATGACAACTAGGAGTACATGTCCTGACGCCGAAGGGAGCTCCCGGGAAGTACGACCAGACCTGAAGCAAAACTAGACTAGATGCTTGCCTCCCTGGCGGAAGCAAACCGGAAGGTAGAGATGGCCCACGAGGCCATCCTAGGGTTAAAAAATGAAGTCGCAGAAGTGCGCTGAGATAACGCCCACCTTGAAGGGATGCTCACAAGTGAAGCCAGGAGCCAGCGGAGACAAGACTTCGACGAAGAGAAAAGAGCTGTGGATACAAAAACTTGTCAGTAGACCTCAAAAACGATCGTACTATGGGAATCATATCGCGCAATAAAATGCTTGCCGATGGCCCGAGAAAATGTACGAAGAGAAAAGAGCTGTGCGACCAAAAACTTGCCAACAGAACCTCAAAAACGGTCGTACTATGGGAATCACATTGTGCAATAAAATGTTTTCCGATGGCCCAAGAAAACGTACGAAGAGGAAAAGGTTGCGCAACTAAAAACTTGCCAGCCGACGTACAAAGAGGAAAAAGTTACGCAACCAAAAACTTGCCAGTCGACGTACGAAGAGTTAAATAAAAGCGGAATCAGGATCCACCCATTGGAGGTGGACCCTCTCTAAGGAGCATTTCAGCTATATGAATAGCTAAAGGAAAGCAGGATCAGGGTCCACCTGATAGAAGTGGACCCTCCCTAAGGAACACTTTAGCTATACGGAAAGCTAAAGGGAAAGGTTAGAGAGGTCAGGGTCTACCCGTTAAAAGCAGACCCCCTCCAGACAAAGTTTTAGCCGCATGCAAAGGAAAAGTTAAAGGGGTCGGAGTCTACCCATTGGAAGCAGACCTCCCCCCCCCTCCCCGACAACATTATGCATACATCAGGTACTAAGATAGAAGTTAAAATCAGGCTCTGTTTATTATTTCTAAAAAAAAAATACAAAGGCCACGATCGACAGGGACGTGCACCCAGAAACTCTATCTACGAGAAGCGGGTCTTGGGCGGACTCACAGAGACACGTCAGAGTAGTATCGCCTAGTCTGCTCCCGATAAGAGCCGAGCCTGGGCCTTTTCCTTTGCAGCAACGGATCTAGACAGTGGTTAACCAACCCTTGGAATTGGTTCCGAGAGTAGTTCCATTTGGGGTCGAAGAAGTCCAGCCACACGCGCGGGTCGAACTCTACCAAGACAAGTCATGACAGAACTTATATCTCCTTAAAACCGGATGAGCCGGAGCACACATCCCTATCTCTGAAACTAATCTTGTCGATCATAGCTCGAGGAGGACTCACTAATAACTCGAAATCGTATACGACTGAGCCATCCATAATTATTTATACAAACGATTATAACAAGGGTCAACTTTACCCCAGACACGGTCAACAAAGAAAAAGAGAATAGACTATAAGAAATTGCATTGTTCTTATTATTTATACAAGCGGTTACAACGAGGGTCAACTTTACAAACATACAAAACTAGGGACCCTAATTACCTCCGGCCAAGGGAGTGCAGCTAGTTTTGGTGCTCAGACCAGCCCCGGTAGAGGGTGACATACCAGGGTCGGAGTCGTCGCTGGATAAAATAACCGCACCAGACCCCTTACCAGTTAAAGCCCTAAGATCTGGCGGATCGGAAACGGGGATAAGTTCCTTGGCAACAGAGGCAGATGTAAAGGGCCCGTCTTTTTCCGTGGCAAGCATCTTCAGCATGTTAGCGGGGTACGTAATGTTGATCTTATCCCCAAGCTGCTGCATATAGTACTTGACGGAATAGTGGTCTCTCTCGATGCCTTTCTGCTCGTCAAACTGGTCGGTGTTACCACCTTTGCGTGGCCTTCGAATTCCATGTTCTCCTAGCCAGACCTGTAACTTTCCGTAGAAAGGACATCCATCTGTCTCTGATATCTCGTTTTTAGTTTCTCCGCATCCGCCAGCCTATCCCTCAGCGCCGCCAGCCTCAGCTCTGTCTGCTACTGTGACAAATCGACCAAAAGGGTATTAATGTCAGCAAGGTCTTCGCCGTGCTTGTGAAACAACTCTACTTGAGCCCCCATCATTTTTACGTGGTCCAAATACAGATGTCGGCTTACCTCACTCAACCGGTCAAGTCTGTGTTACAGAGAATGGGCCTCCAGTTTGGTTGTCGCTTCGGCCTTCCTCGCCTCTTTAGCATCGTCGACGGCCCTATCGCGAGCGATGAAGGCCAGCCCCACCTCTGTCCCGGCGCTCCGCTTTTCTTGCTCCTTGACCTTAAGCACGTTTTGGGCCAGTCTAGCGGCCTCAGATTGAGCGAGCTTGTTGGCCTCCACCTTGGTCAGTCTCGCAATCAGCTCCTCATGCCTAACCCTCTCGACACTCAAAGCGTGAGCCACCGCACTGCTGACCCTAGCCTCATCGAGACTCCGATACAAGTCGAAGTCAGTCCTCAACTCGGCGAGAGTGGCCTCGTTGTGCTCGGCCAGTGTAGAATGGAAGTTCAGCTCATCGGTCAAATCTCTGACACGAGAGGAATAGAAAGACCGAATGACGGCTAGCTACAAGATAAACCAAAAAGGAGATCAGCGTCTAGCAAGAATGCTGAGAAACATAGAGGCAACCGAATGAGCCAAACCTGCGCGAAGGTACGGCTCGTGACAAGCTCGATGATCTCCAAGGAGAGCGTCTCCAGCTCTAGCTCCACGGCTGGACCCTCTCTTTGGGCGTTATCCGCGCCTGAGGAACGCGGCTCTGTCCCACCAACTGTGAGTGCACCCTCTCCTCCAGCTGGGCATGCCCCCGAAGCAGCGGTGGCAGGGACAAAGGAAAGTTGGGCATCACCGGGCATGCAGCTGGTGATGACAAGGGGTGGTACATCCTCGGCAGAAGACGCCACGGTAACCCCCGCTACATCAGCAATTTCGGTTGTTGTTCCCTTTAGAGCCCCGCCTAAGTGTGATTTTTCAGTCTTGTCTTGACCATTCCCTCCCGACGGGCCACTGCCCGTGAACCTTTTTCTCTTCAAAAGGGTCAATGTGGCCCCATCATCATCGCTTTCAGAAGAAGGGGCAACCATTCCCCTCTTCTCTGTCGGGCCCTCCTTTTCTTTGGATAAGCCGGCCTCGTGGCGCCGCTTTATTGGGACCAGCGGAGGGGAAGACAACCGAGATTTCAACCTCGGAGCCCCCCTGCTGAGCTCAGCGATCTCCCCACTGAGGCAAACAGTGCCAGACCCCGTGCTCATCTTCGAACCAGAGCCAGGAGTAGGAGGGGTTGGAGCAGCAGACCCCCCGGGCAGGCTCAAGAGTGCCCCCTTGTCGTACACGGCCTCTGTGGCCGTCATTTCCCCGGTCGGAGGTCTGCCTGCACCGGAATGAGGGATCACAGACGCTTCATCCTCTGAAAACACCACGAGATGCCGGCCAGCGGTTACCTTGGGGCGAGCCTTATGTCCAGCAGTACTCCCCTTGATAGGGGAGGGGTCTGCCAAGGGGTCCGTCTCACAACCTAAAGAACAAGCAACATGGTTAGATCACAGCCACAACCCGATCGACAAAGCTCAAGGATGCAAAAATAAACCCACCTCTATCCCTCTTAAGGGCGGCGGCTTCCTCTCTACAGAGCCTGACGCACTCCTCAGTCACGAGCCTCACGACCTCTTTGAGCTCGTGACTAGTCGGCGCCAGTAGGTCATTGGAACCCGCCAACTGGCTTGAAGCCGCAACCTGACGAACCACTATGGCAATGCGATCGTGCTCATCCTGGCAGAATCGGTTCAGGGCAGAGGCATCAAGCTGGCTCTGTAGGTACTTCGTGATAACCCAGGTGTCTAGGGGGAAGGGAAGGTATGAAACCATCCTAGGCATCATATTCATCACCTGGGGGTTGAGGACGGCCTGGATGTGTCGGCAGTCTCCAGGAGACCCGAAGATGATGATCCCTTCCAACCCTTTGAGCCGCCCTGCCGACAAGTGCTGCTCGAATCTGCTTTCTTCTGTAGAGGCTGCACAAGACAAAATAATGTGAGCAATAACAGACGAGTAGAACACAGACCTGAAAATCACGACCTAGCACTTATTCTATAGAAAAACCGAGAGAATTTGGAAGTGCTCTCCATTCACCCAAGGGGAGCACCACGCCCCTCCGACGGCGTATAGCCTAGAGTGGGAGTCCCATTGCTTGTCCGACCTCGGCAAGCCCCAGAAAATGTGACGTCCCAGAAGCGGTTGGAGGTAAAAGGTGGAGTAGGAACTCTTCTTGGGGATGAGGGTGAGTTTATAAGTGTAAAAGACCACCTCCAAGTCTATATGCAGGTTATAAAGAACTGACAGGGCGGAGAGCCCCATCAGGATCATGATTCCGTTTGCATTTACCTGCATCGGGTGGATCCCTATCAAAGCAAAGAACTGGTGGATCAGGGGAGGAAGAGGAAACCGCAGCCATTCCAGATGCTTTCTTCCTAAAATAATAGAGCCTTCGGGGGCAGAGGGACATAGATACCAATCCGCAGGGCCCTCGACCCTTTGCAACGTGACTCCACCGGGGAGGCAGAGCTGTCTTCTCAGCGAATCCAACTCCAAGTCCACGATAAGGCGAAGTTCCTGATCTTGATTCGAGGCCATCGTTCTGAATACGATCGAAAGATCAAAAGTCTCTAGAAAGGGGGAGAAGTCGGAAGCCCTAAGATTTTGCAAGGTTAGAATAATTGGAGATTTTAGTAAAGTAGCAAATGAGCGTAAATGTGGCTTTTATAGAGAGGGAACCGAAGAGTTTTCTTCCCTGAAGAAGAGCAGGGCAAGGGAAACGCATGCGTCAGAAGTTCAAAAGTTGAAAAAATTGTGATACGGGATCGTGTGCCTCCGCATTGGCAATTGGGGAGCCACGTGTGACCCTTAAATTGGAAGAACAGAGAAACGATTTCCCCACTTGATGGATACGAATCCATCAAGTAGGGAAATAGGGGCAGTTGTGGAACCCATTCCCAGATCATACGCCACGTGGATGATTAAGTGGCAGGACAGGTCATAAATGGGGCACATTGTCCGACACGTGTCCAGAGTGACCAGTCAAAAGCCACGCGAGTCGCACGCAGTACCACATAGGCCATTGGGCTGTCCGAGGTTAGGGTCGAGCCATCCCAGACCCTGAATGGATTCGGTCCAGTCTTATTCCTACCTCGACAACTGGGGGTCAGAAGTCCCAAGGGTCTTCCACCAGAGTACAATGGAAAGCAACTCACAGCTCCAGACACAGACAGAGTATTTAATGCAATCTCGAGTAGATGTGGGCAGGGGACAAACCATCCTGACAGAACGGTGATTAGTTCAAATCTCACCCCTGACAGACTCGAGCCATAGGGGACAGCGGAAACTAGGCTACAGCGGTAAGGGGGGATCACGGTAATCTCGGCCCGTGACCTCTGGAGTAAGTCTTGATGAAAAAGGTACTCAGTCCTGAGATTGAGAACCAGGAGGTTCACAATTTCAGAACTATATATATGAGTCATGCGCCCCCAAAAATGGAACATGAACACTTACAAAAAAGAAATATTTAAAAGTTTATGAGAAGAAAAATATATACTCGTAAGAAGAAAAACTAAATCCTAGCTACCAAGAAAAACCACTGACTTAAGTATCGGAGTGTCTTTGTAGGTGGCCACCCCTGCCTCTCCGATCCTACCTGAAGCCAGAAACACTTCGAAATAATAAGGATACGAAGACAGTTGGAAGGTACAGCATCAGTGGTTCAGCGACACGTGAATAGCTAGTGGAAACCACTCCAACAATATATATATATATATATATAGAAATAGGAAACATAAAAAGGGAATATACATTTGCTGTTTTTCTTCTAATAAGTAATATTTATTACAAATATACGTGACATATGAAAAGGAAACGTTGAAGAAAAAGGAATGAAAAATGAAGATGCCATTTCATTTGCAATATATAGCGTACGGGTGTATGGGTGAAATGGCAGAAACATAGAACCGAGAGAAATGTGTATATATATGTATGTATGTACTCAGTTGCAGCTGGTGGCATATTTAATTACAGAAGAGTGTTAGATGGAATGAGACACATGTGAAGGAGTCTTCTTAAGGTGTATGCTAGTATTTTTCTTAGTTTGCCTTTGGGTGGTTATTAGGAGGGCCGATTCTTTAATCTGGCACTTTGATAAATTTGGCAATTACTCTGTAAGGAGTGGAAACAAGGCAGCGTCGAGGTTCAAATATTTGCAAACCCCGTCTTGTTCTGTGAAAAATAACGGGTGGTGGAGGAGATTTTGGACGTTTGCACTTAGATAACAAAATAAAGATGCTTAGGAGGTGATTGGCGTCATAACTAAAAAATTGTTTTTAAAAATAAAAATAAAAATAAAAACAGAAAACTGTTTTCTGATAACAAGTTATTTCATGTCTGTTTTGTGATGACGACAATGGAATCAGTTCTCCTGCTGCAGCTGAGTTATGGCCTTTAAAATTTACTGATGGTCTTCGTAAAATTTCCAAAGCTGTTGCCTTTGAAGATCTTGTGCAGGATTCAAGTGACGAAGTTTTGTGATCCGTTATTGTGGCCATCTGGGTCGGTAGGAACAAGAAAATAATTCTTGAAGGTGAAAGCAGGGACCAAAAGTGTATATACCTGAAAAAGAATAAAGGGTGTGAGTTAGAAGCTGGTATCCTCCTGAAAAATGGTTACAAACTCAATTGTGATGCGGCTGTTGACTGTAATGGCTTAATAGGTCTTGCATGGGAGAGATTATTGGTTGCCGCAGGCCAAGGTGGTCATGGTTTGGATGATGCTAAAATTTCCCCACCCTAATTATCAATATATATATATATATATTTTCCTATTCTATATTGTGAGTAAAATCAGAAAAAACTAAAAAATTCTTACTCAAAAAAAAAAAAAAAAAAACTCTTAAACCAAGAAAATTACAATAAAAGTCAAAGTCTTATACGCAAATTTGAGGCCTTTCTCGGCAGCATGCTTAGCAACTCCAGTAATGAAATTGGACAAATAAAACTTCCGTGGGACTTGATGAAAATGTCAATGTCTACGATGTTAGTGAAGTTTTGATTTACGTCCATAGAAATATTTATGTCAACAGAGAAACAACTCTAACTTTTCTGATTAAACTTTATAGAACGCTAAAACAACTAATATTATTTTATTTGAACTAGACTAATAACAAAAATAACACATATTTGCTTAAATATGATAAATTCTTTTCCTTATATATCGTATATACAATGACTTCATTACAATTATGCTAGATAATTAACATTATTATACATTGGTTATAATTTTACAATATTTTAAATACTCTCTACTATGAGTACATAAAATAATATAAGTTGCAACAGTCTAATTAAATGACAAAGATATTAAGCTTTCAAGTATTTCTAATACAAGAATGAGTTAAAAAGAGTTTTTAGGAGGTTAAAAAATATTAGATAAGTTCCGAACTTCTGATCTTGATCTTATAAAAATTCTAAATAATACATTTACAAAGATACTATGTACCTCGAATAATTTTATTTTTTTTAGTTATTAATAAGTCACACGTGTATTTCTTGATTTCTTCCTATTATCAACCTATAATTTGGAATTTAATTCTTTAATAAATTTAAATTAAACAATATAATGACTTTTTATTTTTTAACGAGAGAGACGAAATTAAGCCATAGATTTAAGTTTTTGTTAAAAAAAATTCTCAATAATTTTTTATATTAAGTAGATATATCTACAATATATATATTCATGGATATTTATAAATATTGTGAATATTTATGGACATTTCGCGGATATTCTGAAAAAAAAAAAAAAAAAAAAAAAAAATCTTTCACTATCGTATTCATGTCGAGACTTTAATATATAAATAATATCATGGAAATATTGATAATGTTGTGAAAAAAAAAAATCTTTCACTAACATATTCATGTCGAGACTTTAATATATAAATAATATTTTTGTGAACATTTTCATCCTTGTATCGTTTCCAATTTCCGTTGCTTCAACTTCAAGACCATGCATGCAGCAAATGGCTGCCAATTCAGGTCCATCATCATATCTGTCTTCCCAATAAAAAGGGCGCCCAACATCACTCAAAAAGAAAAAAAGGTGCCCAACAATTTGATTTAATAATTTACTAGATGAATTCTAACTAATTTAAGAGTTTTCCTTCTATTAATTAGACCATCTTCGATACGTATTGTACCAAAACTAACAGGTTTCTAACACTTCTATCTACAAAAATAAAAAAGAATCACAAAAATTTTTCTGATTCTTGGATCACTTTTTCAGAAAAATACCAATTTTTAAAAAGTTTTTAGAAAAATAATATTTTCAAAATTACTAATTATTAGTATCTAAAAATTGATTACTAGTTACTAATTATATACCAATAATAAATACTTTTAGTTATTGGTTACCAGTGCTCGAAAATTGTTACTAGTTATTAGTTATTATTTTAAAAAATTATATTTTTCTAAAAACTTTTTAAAAGTGATATTTTCTAAAAAGTACAGTTCTAAATCTAAAAAAAAAAAAATTGAATCCACATTATATTTTCAATTCTTTTCTAAAAACATCGTATAAGACATAATTTTCACAAACTAATATCATATTTCTGCCCAAAAAGTGCTAAATGTTATTGCCAAATGTCAATATTGTATTTAGCACAAAAAATAACAAATCACTAAATTTGACACCAAATTTAAACTTATTCACAGTTATGTAGAATATTATTTTTAATTTTAGTATAATAATTAATAAGAGCTATCAGAATAGATTTTTTTTTCATTCACTATCAGTAGGTGATACATCAATTTTAACTGTTAAATTTATAATTAATTATAAATCGGAACAAATTCTAAACATTTATATTTATAATTTGAAATTTAACGATCAAAATTAATATACTCACCGACAGTAAATTAAAAAAAAAAAATACATATTGTACTAGTTCCCATAAGTATTTAGTCAATCTTGTAATCAGTTAAGCATTCAAATCTATTTATAATAAATGAACGACAGCTTTAAACATGATTTGGAGCCATTCTAATCCCTTTCTCCCTTAAAATTCTCCCAACCAAACCACGGCCTTACCAGCCTACTCTAAATCCACCCACTAATCTCCCCATCTTCTCCTTTCTTCCAAACACACTATACTCAAAGACGATAGTTTCTTAATAGTCTATATGATTTAGGAACAATAAGTATGAAACATTATCACATTTTTCTTTTTCTTTGGGGCTAACACATACCAACATTGCTTTTCGATCAATTTATTTAGTACGTCCGCTGTGGTTCATATTGTTCAAAAAAAAGAAATCCGGATTGCCAAAAGAATATTAGTTTACATCAACAGCACGCTTACTAATCCGCAATATAAAGAATTGTAAAGGAAAAGGATTTGAATAGGAATATTATAATTTGATAAAGAATCGAAACTTGACTTATCCTTTTCAATCTAACCAACCAAGTATGCGAAGGATTGATCAAATGTTGTTTCGTAAATGTGTAAGTAGCACATGAATGGATGAGAAAGACAAACAACTCCCTTCACCATTACAGATTAGTAACCGTAGCCTAAGAACTTAACTTTGCCTCAGCATGCAATTCGTTGAGTTAGAGATACCTCAACATACACAGCCCTTATAGAGTAAAACAACTTGTTAATCTAAGATCTCTAGCACCATCGTATATTCCTTATCACACCACAAAAGCATAGACAGCATAGCATAAAGCTAGAAAGATATTCACATAACACAAGCTTAACCCTTTTCCCTTTTCCTCCCCTCATACCCAAACAAGGGAAAAAAACTAAAGAGAATATTACATGTTGGTTCTTTCTCACACCACCAAAGCATAGAAATCACAGCACACACCAAGAAAAATGTTCACACACCACAAGCTTAATCCTTTTCCTCTCCTCTCGCACCCAAAACAAGGAAAAAGATCACAGAAAATATTACAAGTTAGCATCAGGAGTAGTCTCTCTCTTCTGCACATTGACTTCAACCAAGCAGAAATCCCTGATTTGATATTCTGCACTGCAATTGTGCGACCATTTAAACAAATTAGACGCATTGCAGAGAAACAAAATATCTTAACCAGACTTCTACTCTAGATGCTATAAAGTAATGAAGGCATTAATGAGACGGTTTCAAAACACTTTGTGTGTTTACAAAGCACAACACAATCAACTAGTTTCAAAGCGTTTTGGATCCATATGACCAAGGAACATAAGAAAGGCTGGCTAGAAATCTACAAAAACAAGGAGACAATGTTTTGGACCTATATAAAAAAGGAACATAGGAAATGCTGGCTAGATATCTACAACAACTAGGAAAAGACAATGGGGAGAGATGAGCTTTAGAGTTAACCTGAGCATAAAAGTAATATTTACATGGGAAAGGAAAAGAAAACCTCAACCTTGCCTAGATTTTGCTGATGTTAGGACTTGATTGACTAGTTTCCAACAGTCAATGTCACTTAAAAAAAAAAAAACACACACACACACACACAATATTCAGAAACAGAGATACAATAATATTGGTTATCTACATCTTCTTATGGAGTTTCTAATACTCCAAGTTAAAATGCCAACAAGAAATGAATCAAATGTCTTTGAGCAATATAAAAGAAGCAAATAATGAAAGCATAACAGCTTCATCCACAATATAACCTCAGTTAGAACTAACCACAGCCTAGTAAGTTGAATCACAGAGACAGCCCAGCAAAAAGCAATTCCAACTCCATATCCTGTGACGTAGTTCTCTGCCATAAAAAGAACACTCACATGAGTAAAATAATACCAAATGCTTGATAAGAATCTAATTGTTTTTTAAAACTATAACCAGAATCATCTAGAGTAATATATGTCTAAAGCTACACTTTTCTTGCAGATACAACAGCAAGTAGCAATAATTTTAAGTTAAAAAATGAAGAAAGTCAAATATCAAGCACCTATGCAGACGAAATTGGGACAGCAGTGTACCTGAAGAGATAAGAGTTGCAGAATCTTATTGAGAACCCGCAAGCGGTGAGAAACATAGGTGCTGGTTGCCGGAAGTTTACTCATTCTATTCAGTTCTTCAAGTACAGCAGCCCTGTTAGATTCAGACACAACAGGCTGGCGTCCACATTTAGGATGAGTACTTGCTCTATCCTCCATAGTAACATCAAGCGAACTGCTTCCTTGAAGACTATTTAGCACATCCATATTGAACCTACCCAAAATATCAAAATACGATTTATCACAAAGATCCTTCGTCCTTTTCTTTGGATAAGGACTTGGATACATTCCATAATTTCCGTTGTTCTGGGAACCTACTCTAAGCTACACCATAAATAAGCACCAGGCAACAGACAAAATAACAAAATACGAAATTATCGAGAAAGAATAATATTGATTGCTACATATTATGGACCCAAACTTGATAAACTGGTGAAGAGATGACTATCTAGAAAAAGGGGCACAGAAGCGTAATCTTTATATCAACCCCAAGGTCCTTTATCTATCATTCTAGCACTTAAAGCCTCAACAAACAGTTTAGGGAATACTATACCTGATCCTCCCCGAAAGAGAAAAGAACCAAACCACCACGTAATAAGGTTGATTCAGCCAAATGGGCATTAAGCTGTTTTGATACTTTCTATGTCATAATGAAAAAATTGCATGAATTTCAACCAAAATGGGACATGGGCAATCCTCTTTTAGCCCGTATATGACATATGAGCGAATTTTAATACAAGACCTAAAATAAAAGTAATAGTTCTAGCTTATTACAAAATAAATAAATAAAAGATAAACAAATAACTAAGATTCATTCTTTTCTTTGTTGGGTCTTAGAGGACTCGAGATAAATTGATAAAGCTCTTTTTTTTTTTCTTTTATTAGATATTTTAAGAAAATATCAAAACAATCAAATTCAATCCCTTTTAGTATATGTATACATATATTTTCCCTAACCAATAAGCATCAGTACATATAAAAATTACCCAAATAGAAAATCTTCAACATTGTTGACATCACTGAAACAATAGACTTAGAGGGATTCATGTCATGGCCATTCGGGAAATCAGCACTGGGATAAATGAAACATGGCAAGAAAAATCCATAAAGAACGATTGAAAAAAGAGAATTAGAATCAGAGAAAACTTACAGGTCGCTTTTCTCAATCAAACCCGTGTGTTTGTGAACAGAAGAACGAAGTAATTCGAGAGAGAGAGAGAGCCACCGTCTGCTTTGGTATCGGGAAAGGGAGACCTTGCTTTTGTTTTGTTATGTTTTCGCTAGTCAACAACGCACCGTCTGGTGCTGTCTAGAACTAGATTCTAAAATCAATAGTTTGGTTCTCTTGGATTTTGCTGACACAAAAAAAAAAAAACAAAAAACAAAAATAATGATGGAAAACAAAAAGAAATCTTCGGAAAAGTTATAATGATTTTAAATTACAAAACTATTCTTACAAAAACAAGAATATAAACCTAAATATGAAAAAAAAATAATTATATTAGTTCCCAATAATTTTATCAACCGGCCGATATGAACTAAAATATGAAAATTTTTATTCGGAAGATAAAAAAAGCACCAATTGACCTTCACACACAAATTGGCTGATGGAATTTACAATGAGTAATTTATCAAATTTAAAAAATGAAAAACCCAAAAATAATATAAGTTTAAAAAAATAATTTTGAAACAACATTATTTTCTATCCCTTCATTTTGACCTCTAATACCAAACGGACGAAATGAAATATATTTTATTTTCTTCTTGTTTACTAAAAAACTATGAAGAAGAAAAATATTTTCTTTTCCATCATACACATTTGTAGCTCTACTACTTTTATTTCCTTTCCTCTTTACCAAATATAGTCTCAAATGTTAATAGTACGAATTTCATTTTGGTCATTCACTTTTGAAAATTTCAGATTTAGTCTCTAAATATAGTTTTTTTTAAATCACAATTTGGTCTTGAATCTTTAAATGTCACTTTTGCTACCATGAGCTTTTTCTTTCCTCAATTTCAATGATTAAATGATTTTAGTTTGGACAATCATGTTAGAAATGATAGGTTGTTTTTACATACATTATTGGTACACTTTTAGGTTTACTATTTAGTGAGTTTTTAGTGTTTTATTAGGAGTTAATATATTTTTGATATTTCTTTATAGATCTATAGTTTGATGATGCGATAAGGTTGAAATTGTGTAAAAATCAAGTTGAAAATAAGAATTTGGAGTCTTAGCTGTAGCGGAGATAAATCCTAACCGCAGCGAGAGATGACAGTAAAAATTAGCAACCCATGGCTATAGCAGAGACATTTCCTAGTAGTGGAGTACTTGCGAGCCACAGCTACAACACAATAGTATAATAAAGTCTGGCTGTAGTGAGCAAAATCTTGGCTGTAGTCAGAGTGTGATGTTAAAATTTCTTGAGTTGCAAGCTACAATTTTTAATGAGATTTTTACCCAAAAGCCAAGAATAAGACCTCTAAATAAGAGGTAAAGACAACTTTTAAAGGAGAGAGTAAACCCTAGAAAGGCTAGAAAGAAGGAGAAACATCTAAAGAGACAAGGCAAAGGAGAGATTGAAGATTGGAAAAAGAGTATTTCGAGCAACATCATCATATTTTTCTTATTCTCTTAATCTTCTCTTTAGTCTTATTTTCATAAAGATGTTGAACCTTTTGTGCGTTGTTTTTATGAATTCAATCATGAACTAAATTTGCATTCTAGGATACAAATGGATCTCTAAATGTAGTTTAAATTGTTGTACTTTCCTTTTGATTTATGATTTCAATTATTGAATTATTTGTTCTATTTAGTGCTTAATGTTTCTAATTAATTGGCCATTAATTAAATTGATAAAGTAATCTTTATGAACTTGGAAAAGGGCTTTTAGATTTAGACTTAAGTAGAATAAGATATAATCATGTTTAGATAAGTTTACATAGGATAGAACTATACTTACATAACATATGTAATCTTTGAAAAGACCTATTCTTATCTATTCTTAATGAGACTTTTCATAAACTAATTCACATAAGAATATAGTGAGTTAATTAGATGAGATATTTCTACTTGACCAGTGGAAGAGGCTTGTAAATAATTAGGATTCTTAGTTAACAATTCAATTTTGAATAATATTTCAAAGAGAGTAACTAGTAATTTAGGCGAACGTAAAGTGAAACTTGTAATCCTAGATTTAGATTTATTGATAATTTGATATGAATTGTTACTCGCATTATTTAGTTTTGATTTACTTTATAGTTTTCTTTTTGTTTAAATTTAATTTTAGAATTTTTTTAATCAGATGTTAGATAAATTAATAACTAATTTAGGTTAGTAGTTAATAAATTATAAGAATTTCTCTATGGAACGATATCTTTTACTCATCATTATATTATTTGTTACAATATGTGCAGTTATGTTTAAAAATACTATAACAATAAAATATGGATCAAAGTCGAGACTAAAAAAATATAATTCAAGTAATGCACAGACCGAGATAAAAATGTAGCTTTAAGATAAAATTTGAGACTTTATGAAAATTAAGAACCAAAATAAAATTTAGATTATTTCTAGGGGCTAAAAATATGATTAACCCATAATTCTGAGATTACAGTTTTTGGTTAGGACATGTAAAGTAATCATGAACAAATTATAAAATAACATTAAAGAACAAGTAATGTCTCTATAGTAACTGTTATACGGTCTAAATTCCTAAGGTCGCATAAGGGTTAAGTTCGACCTCCTCCGTGCTGGTTATGTACGACCTCTTCCACAGGTTATATGCGACCTTCTCCGTGTAGTCTCTTTTGCATAAGTATGTGCGACATTCTCTGTATAGGTGGTGGGCGATCTTTTCCGAAAGAAAAGAGAAACAAGTATATGCTATATCAAATAGGAAACCTACAAGGAAAGGAAAACAGAAGTCTCCTATTTATGATCAACCAGTTATCCGTTTTGAGTGGTTATCTAATTATGTTGTTACTTAATTTATGTTACCCGATTGTATAGTTACCCGTTTATACAATTAGGATCATAGGGACATAGGGTTACCTTTACCTATATAAAGGGGACTCAATGTTCCGAAGAGGGATCAAGTTTTGAGTATTCTAATTGCTTTTCAGTTTTTCCAATTTCCAGACGAGACATTGTAGCCTTGAGTGCTTGTAATTCTCCATAAAATAGTGAAAAAACAGTGGACGTAGGATCATCTTTTTCGAGGCTAAACCACTATAAAATCCTCTCTCTTTATTTGCTTTGATTATTAACTCAATTCGCACAAGCCATGTCTCTTAATTTTTTCTAAATTTATTATTGATAAAACCTCCATCAACAATTGGTGCTCGAAGGAGGGCTATTCCGGCAGAAAAATTTGTCAAATTCCACTTTTTCAATAATAGCAAACACTAGAAACACTACCAGAGTCACCGGAACTAGCCAAAACCAACCTCAAAGTACTGCTGCTACACAGGCAGCCCCTGTTCTGGATCAGCCTACTATGACGGTAACAAAGAACCTTTCACAGAGACAGGATCGTATGGAGGAGATGCTCGTGAACCTTCAGCAAGTCACTAACTAAATCAATGACACCCTGCGACGACTTGCTGAAGGACAGATGGTGACCCCACCACAACACGAACGTCCCAAAGAATGTCCTGCTCAATTACCTGAGAAAGGAATACAGATCCTCGAGAGGAGAAGACGCGGCCAACCAAGAACTCAGCAGGAGCGTCATGAAGATCGCATCTCCAAAGGGAAAGGCAAGGTCACAAACTTGCCTCCGGAATCTGGTATGGAGAGTTCAAGTACGAACCGTGATCGTGTACAACCTTCTTGTAAATCCACTAATAGCCAGGATCACTTGAGCGGCGAACAAGGACGACCATCGAGAAGCGTCTTCGAAAGAATCAGCAGAAAGTCGAGACAAGATCCTGCGGACCTAAGACAGTATTTGGAGCGACGACGTAGTCATGATCGATCTGTATCGCATCACAATGACCAAAGCTGGTCTCGTCGTACTATGTCACTGGATTCCTCTCACAGGTCACAGAAGACTCTACCTGACCAACCCGCCATGAAACAGGATAACGAACGAAGGTCGCTTTTACCGCCAGCAAGGAATGATGCTTTCCCTCTGAACGTCGATGTTCATAATTTAAGGATCGCATTAGACGCACTTGCTGGCTGGGATGATGAGCTCACTGATGGGTATCGTCAGTCGCCATTCAGCGAGGAGGTTCGAGCAGCAGCCCTTCCCACTGGATTCAGACTTCCCACCATTAACACTTTTGATGGGAAGACTGATCCACATGACCATATGGATCACTTCAGTGACTTGATGGAACTTCACCGGGTTAATGATCATGCACGCTGCAGATGTTTCATTGTAACACTTTCGGGAGCAGCGAAGAAGTGGTTTCGATGACTTAAATCCGGCTCAATTTCGTCCTGGCAACAATTACAGACGGCGTTCTTAAGACAGTTTCAAGCTGCAAAGAATTTCACTATTCCGTTTGTTAGTTTGTCCGTAATCCGGCAAGGTCCAGAGGTGACTCTACGGTTTTATCTCAATCGATTCACTTCAGAGCTAGCTAAGATCAACAACCCATCTGAAGGAGGAGTTCTTACTCTTATGATTGCTGGGGTGCGACCAGAAACAAAACTTTAGGAGGAATTACTGGAGCGAGAGTGTAGAACTCTCGAAGACTTCTATCGAAGAGTTGGTCAGCATCTGAGGTTAGAATCTTCACATGAGAATCTACAAAAGACTAAAAAATGAGGAAGAACAGATGCGACTAAAGATGCGGTCATTACCAACAACAGCGGTAATAAGAAAAACAAGAGGAATAATGAACAGACAAATGAGAATCAGCCTAGACCTAAAAGGCAGGAGATTTCAAAAGCTCCAATGAGGTTTAATAATCACACTGAATTGAACGCGCCCATAGATCATATTTATGCAGTCACAAACCAGAAGGAGCAATTCCGACAACCAGAACCAATGAAGCGGGACAGGGCAAAGCGCGACCCCAACAAGTTTTGCCGATATCACAATGATATTAGGCATGATATTAATAATTGCTTTGCTCTGAAAGATGAAATTGAAAGGCCGATTAGAGAGGGACGATTGCGGCAGTACACCAGGCAGAGCGACGAAAGGCGAGAAGAAGACCAACAACGACCTCTAGAAATTCAGCGTGAGGTGCGGACTATTTTTGGAGGATCGCATGTTGGAGGAGATTCCAAGCGAGCACAGGATAGATATGTGCGAGAAGCTTGACAGCAGCCGTTAACCAACGTCATGCATCTTGATCAGCGACCACGCAAGCTTCAACGAGTACCGGAAATGGATATTACCTTCATAGAGCAAGATGCAAGGGAAGTCCATTATCCGCATAATGATGCATTGGTCATAAAAATTAACTGTGGAAGCACACAGTTGTGGCGAATATTGGTCGATAACGGAAGTGCTGTGGACATCCTATACTTCGATGCCTTCACAAAGATGGGGTTGAATGAGAGCGACCTGAAGCCTGCCGCCACTCCCCTCTATGGTTTTACTGGTGACAGCCTGATGCCTATGGGCATGATTGAACTAATGGTCAGCGTTGGGACCTTTCCAAGGGTTCCATCGATAATGACCCAGTTTTTGGTGGTAGATTGCCCATCTACCTTCAATGCTGTGCTAGGAAGACCGACATTAAGAGAACTTCGAGCTGTCACCTCGATCTATCATCTAACAATGAAGTTCTCGACCCAACATGGGGTAGGCGAGGTGTGAGGAAATCAATATGATGCGAGAACTTGCTATAACAACTCGCTGAAACTCGCAGCAAAGGATGCGACGTCCCGCACAATGATAGTCCACCTGCCAGAGGAAGCGATCGAAGCGTCAGTCGTGGCAGCGGATGAAGCGTCAGTCATGGCAGCGGATGAAGCGTCAGTCGTGACAGTGGACAAAGCATCAGTCGTGGCAGTGGACAAAACGTCAGCCGAGGCAGCGAGCAAAGCTCCAGTCGGATCGTCAGATAAAGCATCAGTCGAATCGTCAGTGAAAGCGTCAATCGAAACGACCAGTGAAGACTTCGATCCTCGAGAAATTGACGAAGTCAGAACCGGACCCGTTGAAGAATTGGAAGATTTATCATTCGATCTGTCTTCCAGGACTTTGAAGATTGGAACGGAGGTTCAAGGACCTGTGCGAGCTTCATTGATCGCTTTTCTGAAGTCTAATTTGGATGTCTTTGCATGGCAGTATTCGGATATAGTAAGGATTGATTCAAGGATCATATCCCACCGTCTTAACATAGATCCGTCAAAAAAGCCTGTACGACAAAAGAGAAGGGCCATGAATTCAGAACGCTGCGTTGCATTAAAAGAAGAGGCGGAGAAATTGCTCGAAATTGGGTTCATAAGAGAGTCTTTTTACCCTGACTGGCTTGCAAATCCGGTCTTGGTGAAAAAACCTAATGGGAAGTGGAGGACCTATATTGATTTCTCTGATCTCAACAAGGCGTGTCCTAAAGACAGCTTCCCTCTTCCGAGAATTGATCAGCTTGTAGATGCGACGTCGAGGCATGAACTTTTAAGCTTCTTGGATACGTATTCAGGATACAACCAAATCTCCATGTACGAGCTGGATGAAGAACACACTTCGTTCATCACTGATCGAGGGTTATACTGCTATAAAAAGATGCCATTCGGACTTATCAAATGCGGGAGCGACCTACCAACGTCTTGTCAATATGATGTTTACAAAACAAATTGGCAAGACAATGGAGGTATATGTCGATGATATGCTAGTCAAGTCGGAGAAAGTTGAAGATCACATCAAGCACCTTGATGAGATGTTCAAAATCCTCCGGAGATACCAGATGAAGCTAAATCCCCAGAAGTGTGCATTTGGAGTAGGATTTGGAAAATTTCTGGGTTTTATGGTCAACCAGCGAGGGATCGAGGCAAATCCTCAGAAGATACAAGCGTTGATTAATATGCAATCTCCTCGTAAACCCAGAGATGTGCAAAGCCTAACAGGAAGAGTAGCTGCTCTAAGTCGGTTTGTATCCAGATCAACCGATAAATGCCAACCTTTCTTTGAGGTGTTGAAGGGATAAAAAAGGTTCGAGTGGACGGAGAAATGGGAGCAGGCGTTCCACGAATTGAAAAAACACTTGGGTTCCCCTCCACTCTTGTCGAAACCAAATCCGGGAGAAGAATTATGCCTATATCTCGCTGTTTCTAAGTATACGACGAGTGCCGCATTAATTCGCGAGGAGGCAAATATTCAGCGACCTGTGTATTATGTGAGTAAAAGATTACTCGATGCTGAAACCAGATATCCAGAGATGGAAAAATTGGCGCTGGCACTTTTCATTGCATCAAGAAAGCTTCGACCTTACTTCCATGCTCACTCCATCTGGGTTTTCACGAATTTCCCGCTGAAACAGGTCTTACAGAAACCTGAGACGTCAGGATGGCTGCTTAAGTGGGATGTTGAATTGAGTCAATTTGACATCAATTTTCAACCTCGCACTGCTATAAAGGGTCAAGCCCTCGCAGAATTTACATATGACGTCAATCTTCCCACGGGAGTACTCGAGAAACCTGCCTCAGATACGTCAAAGTTATGGAAGCTTTATGTTGACGGGTCATTGAATGAGAATAAAGCAGGTGCGGGCATAGTTTTAATCAGTCCTGAAGGGCACAATATTCATTATACACTTCGCTTCAAATTCCCAGCATCGAATAATGAGGCCGAATACGAAGCACTGATAGCTGGGTTAAAGCTCGCATAGGAAATAAAGGTCGAAGTAATCGAGGTGTATAGCGACTCCCAGCTGATCGTCTGTCAAGTTAAGGGTGATTATCAAGCGAGAGGAGAAAGAATAATGACCTATTTGAAGAAGATGTAGCAGTTGTTCTTAATGTTCGACACTTATGACATTCAGCTTCTTCCTCATATTAAAAACACCTGGGTAGATGCACTCGCTAAGCTCGCTTCGACGAAGGATGCAGAATTATTGAAAGTAGTTCCCGTTGAATTTCTTATCTCACCGAGCATCGAGGTCAAACCCCAAGTAATTATGCCAGTAGATGAGGAACCTTCGTGGATGGACCCCATAATGCGATATATACAAAACGACGATCTCCCTGAAAATAAAGACGATGCAAGGCGGTTTCGCATGAAAGCGGCTCGCTATATCATCTAGGATGAGCAACTTTATCGGAGGAGTTTCAGCTCGCCATTATTATTATGCGTGAATGATAAAAAGACACGCTGTATTATGAGGGAAATTCACGAAGGAATATGTGGAAATCATTCTGGGGGCAAGCGATCGCAAATAAGATTCTTTGACAAGGGTACTTTTGGCCAACTATGAAGAAGGATACATTGGAATTTGCTAGGAAATGCGATAAATGTCAACAGTTTGCGACCATTCCTAGAAAACCACATGTTCCTTTAACTTCAATGACTAGTCCATGGCCATTTGCTATGTGGGGAATTGATATTATCAGGATGCTTCCATTAGCGCGAGGTGGTTTGAAGTATGCGGTGGTCGCAGTCGATTACTTTACAAAATGGACGGAAGCCGAAGCCTTGACACTATCTCCGCGAAGAAAATGATAGATTTCGTTTACAAATCTATAATCTATCGTTATGGTATACCACATACCATAATTTCTGATAATGGAAAGCAATTCGATTGTGACGAGTTCCGTGACTTCTGCAATAACTTGGGCATCAAAAAGAGCTTCTCCGCTGTTGTTCATCCACAGGCCAATGGATAGGTCGAAGCGATGAACAAAATACTCAAGCAAAATATAAAGGCAAAGCTGGAGGAGCATAAAGGAGCTTGGCCAGAAGTACTTCCAGAAGTGTTATGGGCTTATCGCACCACACAACGAACTACTACGGGAGAAAGTCCATTCTCCTTGGCTTATGGATATAAAGCGATGATTCCTGTTGAAATTAGTGCGGGCTCCCTACGGCGATCTATTTATGAGCAAAAACAGAATGATGTATTGCTGAGAGTTGAACTCGATCTTTTAGAAGAGCGGCGTGAACAATCTCAGCTCCGAATTGCATCATACCAACGGCGCACTGCTCGATATTATAATTCCAAAGTCAAGGGTAGACATTTTGAAGTTGGAGATCTTGTCCTTCGACGAGTTCTATGTAATAATAGAGAGCATGGTGCCGGTATATTTGGGCCTTCTTGAGAAGGACCTTATGTTATTGATAATGTCATTCGACCTGGAACATATAACCTAGCTCGCATCAGTGGACAAAAAGTCGAGCATGCCTGGAATGCTGAACAGCTTTGTCGTTATTATCAATAAATCTTCATGATATCTTCAACAGACTATTGTATCTTCTTCATTAATATTCAATAATACTTCTTCGGCTATTACTTCAACTCGGTTATTACTTTGGCTATTCTTCATTTATAGTTTTATGGCAGTTTTTGGACACCATAAAACTCGGGGGGCAGTGAGATCAGACTGTTATCTCCTACTGGTTTCGTAGGGGACTATGCAAACGTCCATTTAGAGGAGTCAGGGTTTTAGATTATCAAAGTGTCTCAATCTCGGATCATCGATGTGTCTGAATCTCCTTAAAATCCTAGGATTTTCTCCTCGCTTCATGCCTCAGCATGTCGTATTACGTAATTTCCCTCCTCAAACAGAAAAGTACTAAGCAAAACATTCATTGTTCGAAATGATATATTGCTATGTTTTATTTTGACATGGAACTTTTGAAATACAGTTAGAGTTTGCATCACTCGTATTAACTATTTTCTTAAGTGACCTAACCTATTCTAACGCTTAAAACTCGTTTTAAGTTAGTCGGATTCAAATCGCTAAAAGCGTACTGATCGATCACTTGTGATTGACTACTTGGTTAAAATTACTGTTGTTTCTTTTCATTATTTTGCATGAGCATATAAGGAAAAATGATATTTATTAAAAGTCATCCATACATAAACAAAAAAGAAGGGGGACAAAGCCCGCATAGTTTTAAGAAAAAGAAAACAAAATTCATGAAGAAGGGCTCGCGCCGTCATCCCCAGCCTTGGTCGTATCCTCTTTCCAGCTCTGCACAAGTTCGACCACATCCTCGCCAAGAATAGAGAAGTCAAAATCCGGATGCTCGCAGAAAATATTGAAGATGATAGTTGACGAGGCGATATCACTAGCTTTATCTTCGAGTTCTTTGACCTCGGTCGCCTTGAACTCCTCGATAGCTTTGTGAACTGCCTCGGTGGTCGCTTCCCTCATACGCTCCGGATGCTCAGAAATGACCTTCTCGAGCTCTTTGATTTTCTCCTCGAGATTCTCCTTGGCGAGTTTCTCCTTGGCCAGGTCCTCGAACATCTGCTGCTTTTCTAAGTTGAAGGTCGTTCTCTCCTCCTCCCGAGCCTTTTCGAGTTCTCGAATGCTTGTGTTATTTCATCAACTTTCTCAGCTTTCTCTATGCATTCGAGAACCGGATCGTGCATCAGGACAGCAGCAGCCACAGTCTAAAAAAAATATTTATATAAATCTCCAAGTTAACACCAAAAGAGTATACACGAAGAGAAGACAGAAAAGCTTACATTGGCCAGCATCCTCATTGCAGATCCGAAAACGACCTTGGCAGAACGTCGCTTCATTCGCTCCCAACCTTCTTCAGATGTGAAGTGATCGATAAAGGCTGCGCTCATACCAGCCTTCTCTAGTAATTGGTTGAGGAGTGCGAAGAGCTCGTCGCCTTTATCTGCCAAGGTCAGTTCCGAAGAAGTGGCAACCTCGGTAGGGAGTTCAGGAGTGCTCGCTGGTTGAGATGGATGTGGAGGGGGCGAGCTCGCTGGGACGTCCTCGAAAGAAACTTTTCTCTTCTTCGAGCAGTCGACCTTCTCCTTCCCTTTCGATGGCGGGGTACTCTCGGGTGTCTTGGTTTTTGCCATGGACCCGAGAGTTGAAGGTGGTGCTCCCAGGCCGCTACTAATGACCATCTCTGTACAGAACATGTTAGTGAGCGAGGAAATATAGTATAAAGGTAATTAGAATAAGCGTGTAGTTACCTTCTTCTTGTGGAGCTGGTTGAGGAGCTGGTGGTGACACTGTCTCTGGAGATGAAGGCTCTAAGCGTGGAGGTGTGGCCAGTGCCTTTCGTTTTCTAATCCTTGAAGACGAGGCACCTAAGTCTGTCCTCTTCCTTGGCTTCTTCTTCGAGCTCGAAGGCCTGGACGAGAGAACTGGGGGGTCTGGGAACGCGGCACCCTTCGGAATCAGACCGCAAGCGACCAGGTTATTCGTAGTGCCTAGTATCTTCCAATTAAATTCTTCAATTGGAAGGTCGTTGATCTTATATACTCTTGCGAGCTGTTCCCTGGAGAGTCCGGGTCGATCCCTATTATCTGCGATGATATTTGAATGCGATCAGTATAAGAATAAATATAGAGACAAGGTAGTAAATTGGAAGACTACCTACTGGGATTCTGAAAGAAGCCGTTAGCTGCATAGTCAAAATGGAAAAATGGATTTTTTCATTTTCCCATGTTGTTGCGAACCCCGTAGATCGTTTTTATTGCTTGATTCGACCATTTGCTCGTATAGAAGAAGCCGAGATCTGACGGATTTGATTTTACTTGGTAGAACCAAGCAAATTCTTTAGGTGAAGGGGTTTCTAAACCTAGTTTATGGTACAGTATATACAAACCTACCATATATCTATAGGTATTAGGGGTCAATTGAAAAGGGATGACCCCATAGTAATCAATGATTGATTTTATATACGGATGGAGTGGGAGATGCACGCCACACTTGAGGACTGCCTCAGAAAAGGAAGCGAGTCCATGTGGAGGAGTGTGTGGTCGGTTAAATTCTATTGGTAGATGAAGGGGGATGACGATCTTATAGCTGCTCACAATTATTCTGAGTTTGTTCGACGTGCAGCTCGTCTGAACATTGGTACATGACCAGTACCCTTCTATGTATTGGTAGCCAGATGAAAATGCAGGGGCATCCCTTATATGTCTGGGCCACTGATCCTGGGGGAGATCGCCTGTTCGAGGACTACTCTGTCTGACCCTTGTTATTTCTATCTCGGGTTCTGGCTCGAGATAATCTTCGAGATTAATGGAGCTAACACTCGAGTTAGATTCTCCAGAAAACGCATTTCCTTCCCTAAATTCCTCACTACTAGACATCTGAAAAGAAATACGCAGGGATTTAGGCATCGAGGATTTTCACTATACTAGCACTTTGGGTATTCATCCTAAGACTGTACTAAGCAAGCAAGCTCATTCCTAAATGGTCTACGGATTCGTAAAAATGTTCGAGCAGTTCATCAGTAAATATTCGAGCAGTTCATCAGTAAATATTTGAGCAGTTCGTTGGGAATAAAATAGGGTATCAGACCCTAGAAATTCTTTTCATAGGTTCATTTCTGATTGTTATCTAGTAAGTCTACCCTATAAGTCTACCCTAAGGACTGAAAAAGGGGGAGTGTAAAAAAAGAAAAATTCTCATTTCACTTCAGCGTGGGATGAGTATTTATTCCTAAAGATTGAAATCACTTTCAAAAATAGAAGAAATAAGAGAAGAAATAAACTGACCTTTCTTCAGAAGCAGAAGATTTGAGACGATTTGAACTTCGTCGGAGAAGAAGCTGTGATTTGTGCAAGCTGAAAGATGAAACGGCACTAGGGTTCTTTGGAGTTTCGATATTTTCTGAGATGGAAACAGTAAAATGAAACAGGAACAGGTTGGTTTCTGATATTTATAATCCAGGTACCGTTAAATCA
>JXTB01000347.1:136646-151999 GCA_002914805.1 Parasponia andersonii | reverse complement strand
TGTAACCTTGAGTGCTTGTAATTCTCCATAAAATAGTGAAAAAACAGTGGACGTAGGCTCATTTTTTTCGGGGCTGAACCACTATAAAATCCTCTTTTTATTTGCTTTGATTATTAACTCAATTCGCACAAGCCACATCTCTTAATTTTTTCTAAATTTATTGTTGATAAAACCTCCATCAACAGTAACAATGCTAATTTCTCCATAGAATCAATGCCAATGTAGAGTTCTGCCGGCATGAAAGCTTTAGATTTAAGGTAAGAGTGTCTAGTGGATTATGATTATTGTTATTTTTTTTTCCTTCAAGTGAGCTGGCAAAGATAAAGTGATTAGCTTTGACATTTATACGAATCAATCATGTATGAATTATTTAACAATTAAATAAAGGCGAATTAGAAGAAAATAAGTCACTGACGAGGACTCATGAATTGGAATTGAATTAATGTTTTTCTTTGTTGTACTTAGAGAACCCACCAAAGATACGAATCTGTGATTTATGCCCATGTGGATTTCACATGGCCACCCCAAAAAATAAAAGACCTTCTCTCTCAACCCACTTGTTATTGGGTGGATTCATAGATTCCCACCATAATTCTCCCCTTCTCTTTTGACATTATCTCTTTTTTCTTTTTTTTTTCCTCTTAATTTTTTCCTCTATTTTTGTTGTGTTCACCTACCATTTTATGACTTTTTAGGATTGGATATCATTCCCACAATTAGCCCACAATATCACATCAACACGGTGAAGAATTCAAAACACATAATCTACACACACACGTGTGTATATATATATATATATAAATACATATAAGAAGCAAGTATTTTTTATTGGATAAATTGTTTTACCCAATAAAAATTTATTAGACATATTTTTTTTATAAAAAAAGTTGGAAAAAAAATTAAATA
This sequence comes from Parasponia andersonii, assembly GCA_002914805.1. Taxonomy (NCBI): domain Eukaryota; kingdom Viridiplantae; phylum Streptophyta; class Magnoliopsida; order Rosales; family Cannabaceae; genus Trema; species Trema andersonii. The sequence continues at coordinate 151,093 of JXTB01000347.1, read as the reverse complement.
ATAAATTTTTATTTTTATTTTTTTTTAATTATTTAAATTATGAAAGTTGTCGTTAGATTATAATTCAATAGCTGAAAAAAATATCGTTAAAAAAAAATTATTGAATTGATGTACATGTATGGCGTAAGAATCTATATGGCATAGTTAAATATAAGCTTTAACCCCCAAAAAAGATATTAGCTTTTTGAGATGTAACGTGAAATATTGTGTACGAACTAGTTATGATCAGGTATGCAAATACTTAAAACTTGAACTAATTTCTTACGAAATGTTAAAGGTTTTATTCAATTCAAACATCAATGTCAACCAAACTATAATGACCATTGCAATAATTCAAAAGCATATTCACCTTTTTATTTTCTTTGCTCTTGAATTATGTGATTACAGCCCATGTGTTGGATTTTAACTTTTTTGTTTTTCAAACAAATTCAGTTCAACCAAATATTAAAATAATCATATGATTAATATTTGTCGACACAATGATAAATCAAATATATTATATAAGAATATATGAGGAAGTAATATTATCAAAAAATTATTATGGAAGAATATAAGAGGAAGTATCGTCATATATATATATATATATAATTACTATGACAACCAATTATTAGCTTTTCTAAATTATTAAAAGCATAGTCACAAAAATATTCCTATACTTTGTCTAACTGTCCCAAATATCATTGCATTTTTCAAAATAAACGTTATACCATGGGCCTTTGAATATTATAAAAAGTTTTACTGTTCTCACAAGTCCAATTGCTGACTAAATTAGAAAAAAGCTTTTGGATTAGTCCTATTTTTTGTCTTTGAAAAATAACCTGAGCTTTAAAAATATTCTAATCTTGTACCTAAATTAGGTTTTTGTCTTAATTTGAACAATAACGCGATAATCATGTCAAATATAATCGAATTCATTGTAGGATGTGATATTTTAAAATTTACAGGAAAATTTGAGGCAAAAATATAACAAAGATATCTAGTCTTGAACATGAGAAGTTTACACCGAGTGCCTATTTTTATAACTTATTTTCATAAATACTCATTTTTAATTTTTCTTTCAAAATATCCATTTTTATGATACATATCTCATGTACAAAATATGAGTGGTACACATTTATAATGTAAATTTTTACCTATACGGTACATGTTTTATGTGTAAAATATGAACAGTATACATTTATAATGTAAATGTTTGACGGTTTATATTTTGATTATAAATTTAACCTATGGTATATATTTTGAAATATTTGCTAATTTTTAGTACAATTATTTATGAAATATGTATCATGGTATACTCTTGACGTATAAAATATATACTATGATATACATTTCATATATAAAATACTGTTGGTCTACATTTCTAACAAAATGGGTATTCATGAAATAAAAATATGAAACGGGTATTTATAGAAATATAGTTTTAAAAATAGGTATTTATAAACTTTTCTCCTTGAACATTCTAAAAGTAATGGACCAAATGGGATTTGAGTTATTCTTTAGGAGTTAAATATAGGATTAATCCTAAAACTATTTTATTAAAAATAGTGCCAATTGAAAATGAAAACTCACTTGTCTTATTAATTGGTCTTGAAAAGTTAGTATACAAATAAAGGGCAAAAAATAATGTCCTTGTTCAACAAGTTTTCTTCTAGTTAAACAAAAGGTAAAATTATTATAAATTTTAAAGTTGAATGTAGAGCTGATATTCATTAGAATAAAATGGCATGTATGACATATAGAAACAAATATAGATATATACCATCATTAAACATACGGGCAGCACACGTGCATACATGAGAACTGGAGTAGAGTACCAAGAACATGTGCAGAGAGATGCCTATGGCCGAGGGAACAAGACTAAGAAATACAGTGCTAAATGAGGGGGCACTTGGACACGGCTTTAAGAGACATGTAGGGCATAGAATCGAGATAAGCAGCATGACATGTGCACGCGGGAGGCATGTATGCATAGGTGCGTTGAGCAATGGCTGAGACTTAGGGGGTTAGCGTGGTGCCAAGCAACATCACTGAGAAATTTAGAGATTGTAGGGCATAGACTCAGTTAAGACCAAGATATATGGGTGGTTAGGGCACCCACGACCTAGTCTCATACCCACGTGCGAAACTAGTGCAAGAGATGCATGCACATAGAAAGTGGCACGCGGAGCACACGGAGTTGTGGCACACGACCAAATACATAGGCGGCATATGTGACCGAGTGGACAGATTGTTGATGGCACGTACTAGGACATGGTATAAGCCGAGATAGGTGGTGCATGGGAACCGTGGCATGGGCAAGTGGCTGGAGCTAACTGCATGCACATCAAGGGCATACTGAGACCATAGCTCGTGCATGTGGTTAGGCCAGCACACATGATAGTAGGCAAATGTGGTCCAGAGATAGTTTTTTGTGTGCAACTTATTTCCAGTAGGTTTTCTAAGTATTCCTAAAGATTGAGGATATAAACCCATGACTATGACCATGCTCTACAGATAATGCATGAGGGAGACATGTAAAGAAAAGAGATATTAGAGGGAAACAATTGATGGGACTACATATATATGCTTTGAGAGAGTTATAATACTAAGTAAGGACTAGAGAGCATTAAGGTTGGTCTAGTGAGGGCTTAGACTTGCAGGTCACATTGTAAGGGTTGAGAGTACATTAGTATGGGACTTGGTACTTAAACACTTGGGTTTATGAGTGGGTTTTATAAATTACTTTGTACATCTGGTAATCCTTTGTTATAAGGGTTACCATACATTATTGGCTGTGTACTTTATTTACTTGATACGTTATATTATTGTTTAGCATCTCTTGGTACTTTTGTGTTACAACAGACCATAGCACTTGGGTGCAACACATTTGCTTTCCACATTTGCAAGTTTATATTTGAGGAAATGCTGAGTCTTGGTGGGGGACCTTGGTTACTATCACGGGATTTGTTCATTTTAAGTCTTGACCTCTGACACCTTATGACCTGTCATATCATGGTGTTGAGTGGTGTCAACTCTAGAGGCTATATTCGAATTTTATGACTAATTTTTTGTTCCCGAAAACTCACTAAATTAAATTTGATGTATCTGACGATGATAATTTTTTTTTTCTAAAAGTAAAATAATTTCGTTAAAACTCACACAAAGATTACAATAGCTTATCGAGTTACATATAATCTCTTATAATGAGAACAAGAAATCGATTTAAAAACTTTGAGATAGCAACACCTTCAGAGATCTTAATGTACTAGTAGTCCTTAGGAATGATCTTGGAGAAGATCTCCATAAAGGATAAAATATAGCATTTTAATGGCTCTTTATAATTCTTCTCAATTCAAATTGGCAACTCTAATTGATTTATTAGAGGAGATTTGTCAACTCTGATCCATTATAGTAACTACATCTCTAGATCTAAATAAAAAATTATACAAATCTAAAGGACAACTATACTATAGATAACAAACAAACTAAATATAATGTGAACCATCATATATCTAGATCTGGGCATACTAAGACTACACAAAATCTAAATCTTGGTGGTAAATAATCCCTCGAAGAGAGAGAATTATTATACAAGAAAACTAAAAACATAGAACGAAAATGACAAAAACTCTTACCAGAGAGAGGAAGAGACCCCCTCCTTGGTAGGGGGAGACACCTACTGAAAGAGGATGCTTGAAAGAACTATGTGGAGGAGATACAACTTCGGAAGAAAAGAGAAGAGCATGTAGGAGCTCTTCTCTCCACCTTCTCTCTCTAGTGGTGATGGGGAGTCTCAATGTATTTTTTTTATATGATGATGATAATTTAATTCACATTGTCAAATTAAATGTTGAGCATGGAGAGCTAACATTCACACGACAATTTTGCATTAGGTACATGAATCATGCATGTTATGAAAATTATTGGTAACAGTTGTATTTGTTCTATTTATTTTAATAAATTTTGCGAGGGCATTTTTCATAGGGTTTCTAGGTGGGTGGGATTTTGTAATGTTCCATGAGATTCATTAAAGAAAAAAATGGTAACATTTACCAAAAGCATTTGGAAGGTTATGGAAGTTATTCGAAAGGACATAATATATTCACCCTTTTTTGGAAAAAGAAAAAGAAAACCCACGTGTAATAATAGATCAATTTAATTATAAGTCATCCACGAGGCAAAAGCTCATACCCAAACTTTCAAAGAAAATTAATTAAAAAACAATAAAAATGAGACACTTGCGTTGCCATAACTCGACCATAGTCCAATATCAAAACTCTATGAATCTTAGACTCGATATTTTTGCATTACCATTCGATATTACTTATGCTGAGAGAATGTTATACACGTTCAATTTGCCTACCAACAGATAGATGTGTACAATGTGTGGGGAAATTTATTTGTGCTCTCACCAAATACTCAAGTTTATAGATTATATAAAGTTAATTATATTTTTATATCTCGTATTTTGATTGTTTGTTTAATTTATATCTTGTGTTTTAATTATTATCAATAACACCTCGTTAGTGTTAATTGCCTCATAATATTATTTGTCTATTAACAATAAATATAGAAGACTGAATCTATTCTAGAAAATAGGGAACGATATTTTCATTTATTTATTCACACCTCTTAGAAGAACTTTTACATCATCCTTTAGATATATTCAAACTTAATAAGTTTATGCATAATTAATAATTACATCATCTCTAATTCACAACCATATTATTTCTAAAAATAGAATGAAATATAAACGTAATTATTATAATTAGAAAACAAATCTCGACATCTATATAGAACAATGTTAACTTTCTTAAAATTATTAGGATATTATAAGAAAATTAGATAGAGTAACGAGTCTTTCAAGTCACACTAATGTTTGTGAAGTTAAAATTTCAAATGCAAAATTACCTAATTAACTTATTCCAATGTATTTAACACTAAATGTCCACATTTTCTAAGGAAATTAGGCTCCATGGCAGTTTATGAGAGTAAATAATATTTTTTTCCCTTCAATTTTTCAGTTTATTACAGTTTTTATTGCAAAGTTCTAAATCTGCCCATAATTTTCCTTAAATTGGTTGAGGTTTGTCTATTAATTTGTCAAGTTTTATTAACTGATTAGTTGAGGTTTTGTCTACTAACTCGTTAAGATTTGACTATCAACTAGTTGAGTTTTATTGACTGGCTCACTGTTTGAGGTTTAAAATTGTAAGAAACGTATTTTTTCAAAAAAAATTTTTTTGTAAAAAACGTATACTTGGTAAAACCTGTTGTATATATTTATAAATAAATTTACTTTAAATGGTGTATGACAAAATTTGAATAGTAGAATTGCTATTCATAAAATTACAAGCCACCTTAAAAATTACAACTAACGACCAATTTATAAAAAGGATAGTAATGGGAATACAAAAATACAATAAAATAACATATCTTTTCAGTATAAATGCTAAAATGACATTGTGTTCGTCTTTATTTATTTATTTATTATTATTATTTTTTATTATATAACACATAAATTTCCATTAATGCAGGCATATAAAATTAAAAAAATACATTAAAAGAAATAAAATAAAATAAAATAGGTTAGCATTAGTTTTTGTCTAAATGAGGTTTGGAATGAGGATTCCCAAACTTAGGGTGTTCAGAATAATCGTCACATCGCAAAATTTAACTAATCCAGACTAATTTGTACAAATATAGCACATTTGATGTCGGTGACAAATTGAAAAAATAGCAAATCGAATAATTTGGTTTGATTTATGAATTGGAAAAAATATGCTTGGTTTTAAACCAGACCACTAACATAAATTAGTTTTATAAATAGTTATATATATATATATATATTTATTTTATAGCTTTTATTGCAATATGTACTTATAATTTGTATTTTTTTTATGTGTATAATATAAATTTGTTTTCGCAGTTTGAAACTTAAGTAGAAATTTAAAATTTTTATTATTATTGTAGCAATATTTCGATTTGAATTTAACTTAAATTAAAAATAATTAGAACTTTCGATTTAATTGTAATTTATTTTTATTTTAAATATTTGAACTATGTTAAAATTATTCTTAATGTATTATTAGTTAGAATATGTTTAGTTTGATACTTGTATTATTTAAAATGAAAAAATAACCGCAAAATATAAATGTGATATGGATCCACACGTGCCAGAGGCTAAAAGTCCACTAAAAAAACAAAAATAAAAATAAAAATAAAAAGCCCTCTTGCTTCACGCGAGCGCGGAGTCGCCAGGGCCACCCTAAAGAGAGAGAAAAATAATAGATAGAAAAAAATAAAATAAAAATTATAATTAAAAGAGCAAATAAGAAAAAATAATTAAAAAAAAAATAAATAAAGGTCAAGAACAACTGTGCTTCGATTTCTCTCTTTTTTTCTCTCCAATTTCCTTTTATTTTCAGTGGTCGCTTAACAATCAGAGGGAGACGAGAGAGAAGGAGAGGGAAGGAGAAAGAAAGTGATTTGAAAAAGACCAAATTGACCTTCGTCTTTGGAGGCCTCCTCCTTCGTTGACTTCCTCTCTCTCGTAATTTCATTGCTCTGACGGTCGCCATGAACGAGAAGGCCAACGTTACCAAGGAGCTTAACGCCAAGCACCGAAAGGTCCCTTCTTCTTTTTCTAAAATCTTCAATTCACCGATCTTTGTTTTTCTTTTTTTGCTTTACAATTTAATTCGGATCGTCAATCTTCGAAATCGAGATTTGATTAAATTTTGAATCTTTTGATGGTTTGAGTGACTGGAATTGGGTTCTTTAGATTCATGCAATAAAATGGAACTTTGATGTGTTTGATTTTGTGTGTTTTGATCTGTTTCATGGATTCTATATCCAATTTTTCGTTTGGTTATTGGTAGATTCGTCGCTATATACATATATCTACATGTATTATTCCTAAACTTGAATCAGAGTCCTTTCTTTGTGTATATATTTAGACGCTGAGTGATCAAATATGAGCTAACCCCAGGTGCATATTTGTGACCGTTTTGTATGCTTTGGGATTTAGTAATTCTACTTATTAATACATATTTGTTTCCTCAAAATAAAAAAAAATAAAAATTTTGAGATATGTGCCATATGACTAGTTTTTCCTCTCTGTATCCAAAATTTTTCTCATAAATGATTAGGAGAATTTTGTTTTAGCCTGGAACTTTTGGTATTGTTTTGGGGTGTACTGGCAACAGGCACTTGACTAGGCAGAGTGCTGTATTTTTAGGACTACATCTGTCGTCTGTGTAACATTGCATATTTGATCCATCTGTATTAACTAGTAAGTAGTAAGTAAATAGATATAGAATTGTTCCAATATATGATCAGTGTGAAGTTAGATTTTATGTTTAGTCTGCCGAATATATGGAGACATCACCCGCAAACTAACCACTGCTTTCTCCCCCGGATCTTTTTTATGAGCGGGTGAATCAGGAGAACCATTTGCGTCAGTAATATATAGACAGACACACACACACACACACATGTATTTTGCTCTGACCAATTCTTTCCACTTAAGATGGTTCTACGATTATAGGCAAAGTTATTTACCCGATGGGGTTTTATTCTCAAGTGTCGTTCTTTCGCTGCTTCCCTTGATACTGAGTGTTACATCTTTTTTGTATTTACCTTCATTTACCTTTATCACAGTTTTAATTGCTTTTAAGCTTCAAGATTTCTGGATCAGTTTATTCTTTTGTTGATTCTTAGCCTTTTTGCTTCAAGTACATGCAGATATTGGAAGGGCTTTTGAAAATCTCCAGAGAATAGGGAATGTGCCGACTGCAAGGCTAAGTATGTATCACACAAACTGGAAGAATCTGATAGTTATTGTTTATCTAAAACCATTTGGATTTACAGAGAATTCCTGTAACATTAAAACATTATGCCTCATAGTATGCAGCGATAAGAAAAACCTTAGTAGGCTAGGATGGGTACATTAAATGAGTTTAAATGGATGGTTTCATTGCTTTTCAGGGGTCCAAGATGGGCTAGTGTGAATTTGGGCATCTTTATATGTATGCAGTGTTCTGGAATCCACAGAAGCCTGGGGGTACACATATCCAAGGTGATTTCTTGTCTTTTTTCACACTATACGTTTTACTATACGTTTATGATTTGAAAACTTTGTCTAGTGTAAGAGTTAGAGCTGTGTCAAATTTCAGGTGGTTTCTACTTTGACAAAAGAATTCATAATTATGATAAGATTGCTAACCCATGCAAAAGATATGTATGAAAAGAAGAATTCAGTAATGGGACCCCAAGTAGACGTAATACTCTCTACAGTTAGATTTTGCTGCCTCCTTCGTAGAATGCAAACAATAATGCCTCTCAATCTCTAAAAAGCAATGTTGTTAGGATGACTTGGACTGATATAGCTTACTAGCAGGAGGAATTTCTCTGACTTCTGGGCTAGATAGATAAATTTTAGATCTTCGCACCTCAAGTCAAAACAAATCCAAACAAAAATAAAGTGGCTGACAATATATAATATTTCTTCTTTCTGATCTATCAAATTCTACTGTCTTTTTCTCGAACATAAGGAGAGATACTATTATAATCCTTAGCAAATTAGGTCATGTTATGTAGAAAGAACTCTAAACTCATTCAGAATAAGCACCCATTCCCTTTCTTCGGTCTTTATTTACACAAGTTTCGTCATAAACTTTTTCCCTTCAGCACAGGCATATGGCTGCCACATCTTACCCTCGAAAATAATGTCATTTTGACATTATACTTTAAGTGTCTATTTTTTCTGATTTTCATCCAAATTATTAGCAAGTTTTTAAAAATCATTTTAGGCACCAAGGCATTTTCTTTATATATATGAGGTGAGGTGTATGCCTCAAATTAAATTATAAAACACTATAAAACAAAAAGTTTATAGCAAATTCATGACTATAATAATGTCATGAAGTCTCAAGTTCAGAAAAAGCAAGAACAAATATACATATCAGAATTAAACGTTTAACTTAGGATTGAAAATTAGAAAGTCCTAGGGCCAATCTCAACCCTTGATGCTATCTGATCGAGTGGTTGATATTCTATCCGGCGTAGGTCATCTTGGAGCCCTTTAAATACGCCGTTAAGCCTCCATTTCAGGGGTGGAGAGTTGGAGAGAAAACACAACAAAGAGAGCTTAAAAATTGGAGAGGAAGACTTAGGATTTCATTTTAAACTTTTTTTTTCCTCATTTCTCTTTTGGTTTCTTTTTTGCACCCATTGCAGCCCAAGTGGTTGGCTGCTAAAACTAATTTAGTTTTCAATTTAAAGAGGCTAAACCAATGCATTTTAAATAAGATTTTTTGAGGCACTGTTACTATTTTTTTTTTTTTGTTTTTTTCCTTTTTTTTTNTGTCTACTTCAAGTCGTATGCCCCCAGACCACCTCGCCTCTGATCTTGAAAACTATTAGTTAAGAAGACTATTTTTATGATGAGCTGAATAGAACTTTTGTTGGCTTATTCTGCAGGTGCGGTCTGCTACATTGGACACATGGCTTCCAGACCAGGTTGCATTTATCCAATGTAGGAACACTTATTTTTTCCCAATTTGCTTTTACTTCAAATTTGTGGTATTCTTTTATGATCGGGACTGATTTTTTTTTGTGTTTCATACAGCGATGGGAAATGAGAAGTCAAATAGTTACTGGGAAGCAGAGCTACCTCCAAATTATGACAGAGTGGGGATTGAGAACTTTATACGTGCAAAGTATGTATTCAGTTATACATGTGATACATACATACATACATGTATATGTGTGTGTGTTTATACTTTCTTATGTACCTTCATTGATATATGTTTTGTGTTTTATTTACTGTATATAAGACTACTGTCTGCTTTTATGCTAAATATGGTCAACTCTTACAGGTACGAAGAGAAAAGATGGGTTTCCAGAGAAGGAAAATCAAAATCACCTTCTAGAGGACAAGAAGAAAAGGCTCCAATGTATTGGCCGAGACCAGTGGAGAGAGTTGGTCATGGGTATACAGGCAGTTCCGAAAGATTGTCTGAGGAGAGGAAGAACATTCAACAACCTACTAGAAAAGAAAATGTTCCTGCAACAAAAGTTAGCATTCCTGTTCCTCCTAGAGGGCCTGAACAAGTGAGTTGCACTGTATTGTACTCAATCTCTTTATCTTTTCTTCTTTTATAGAAGAAATGTAGTATGTAGGGATAAATATTTAATTTATTTAATGTAAACATGAAAGCAAGGGAAGATGTAGGAAACAACATTAATTCGTTGAAAAGAATAAGTATAATTAGGATGGGGAGAGCAACCAAGGGAACTTAAAAAGAAGGAATAAGTACTTGATCTTGAGTATTCAGCCGTAAATTATAAGATAGGCTGTCCAGCCAGTGCCAAGTTGACGAGAATACATGCTATATTAGATAATATTGTAACATATTTTTAATCAATATTTTATACTTTAGTAATCGAGTAATAGTGGGATCAACCAATTAATTACTAAGGTGATTTTTTTCCCCCTTATAACCTTTTTTTTCGATCTTCAGAAATAGCATACAACTTCACAGATTCTGAATTACATATCATATCAATATCTGGTCAGGTCACTCCTGTCCCAAAAGCTCAAGATGTTCAGAAAGTAGAACCAGCTGTACAACAGCCTGAAGCAACAAAGCAGGCTGCTGATAGTACTCCTGTCGCTGCTCCTCTTCCTGCTGCCACTCCTCCAAAAGTAGATTATGCAACTGACCTTTTTAACATGCTATCTATGGATGGTCCAAATGAAAATGGCTCAGAGACAGCATCTTCTGATGATAATGCTTGGGCAGGTTTCCAATGTATGTCCGTAATTTCCATTACTTCTGAGCTGTTTTCATGTGGTGGATCATGCAAGCTGTAGTATAGATGCTTCTTTCTATTACTTTTGGGTAAGAGGTATTATTTGATTGTAATTAATATGCAGCTGCCCAAGAAACATCAACAGTTGAGAAAACTGTTCCACCAAAACCAGTTGAGAGCAGTAGCAAGTCGAATTCAGGACTCGAAGATCTATTTAAAGATTCACCTGTATTAACACCTTCTGTTTCTGAGAAACCCCAGAAAGATGTGAAAAATGATATCATGAGTCTTTTCGAGAAGGTATGTGAGTATTTTCATTTGTGATTACTAATTGTAATGTCTATGTAAAATGTATTTTGCTGTTTCGATAGTTTGGTGAATGTAACTTTCTTTTGCTAGTTTGAACAACTGTTGCTGTTATCTTTTCATGATCATACTCATTGTGTAATTTACTTGGAACGTTTTTTTTTGTTTCCTTGTATTATAATTTATGACTATTATTCTTTTTTTGAGATATGAACTATAAATAGTTGGTACTTTGGTGATTGTTTCATATCGTGGTTGGAATATCCGCAGTCAAGTATAGTCTCGCCGTTTGCTATGCATCAACAGCAACTTGCGATGCTGGCTCAGCAGCAGTCACTTCTCATGGCCGCAGCTGTTAAATCTGCTGGTGCAGACCCAAAATTTCCTGCCAGTACACAACAACCTATGCCAAATGGTACCAATGTACCCATTCAAGGTTGGCCCAACATTGGCTACCCCATACCTGGAATGATAATGCCCATGGCAGGGCAAGGGAATCAACAGAATGTTACACAGGTAGATTGAACATTAAGGCTTAAAATTGCAATGATAATTCATTTAACTCATAGTGTGAGTTTCACGTTTTGCTTTAATTTTTCATGAATCAGGCAGTAAACTTGGGACCATCACATCTAGCTGGGAGCTCTGTGCCATATGGAACGTCTAGGTACGTTTAAACCTGTGTTGTAAGAAGTTTGGAAAATTTCAGTTGCATTTTTATCCACAAATTACTCAACTCTTTCGTGAATTGTGATTATTGACTGCCATTTTGGAAGACATTATCAAATCCCATTTTAATCTAAATTCGGATAATGTGTTTCTTTCCCTTATTGCATATTGGGTGGGAAAATACAACTACCCAAGTATCTATTTAAATCCTCCAACTAATTTGTGCTAGTAAAAAATATTAAGCAATTATGCACGTGTTTCTGTCAATTTCATCTGTTAAAATGGGACGTACGTATTTGTGAGCTCATGTAATAAGTGCAATTTTTTTCTACTTTGTGATATAAAATAACAAACTTCTTTTGCATGCGATCTCATCATCATATTTGTAATCTTGGGTCCCGTTTCTGATTTGTAGCTTTTACGGTATGGGCCAAGTTACCCCAGTTAATGGCGTGGCAACCGGCAGAGCAAGTAAAACTCAATCACCATCTCCAATATCATCTGCATCTCCTACGCAAACTGGAAAAGATTATGATTTCTCCTCTTTAACACAAGGGATGTTCTCAAAACAATGACTATAGCCTTTTGGGAGGCGATAGTGCTGGGCTTGTCCTGCTATACAAAAATAGTTGAGTTACAGAAAGATAGCATTTCTTTTTCTCTCTTCGGTTTTATTGTTCACATTTTTCTATTTTTACTGTCACTGGTGTTGTAAACTAAATATTCGTAGAGGCAGTGCCAATTTTCCTCTTTTCATATTTGGTTGATTGCATCATTTGTACGACTAGGCGAATCTGAAATAATAAGACGAGTTTAGATTGATTTGAACTTACTTTTACTGTCACTGGTTTTGTGGATAATCTTCAACCAAGAATTAATGCTGATTGATATATAATATTTGCATTTTCAGGATTAAACCAAAGCCATTTCCCTTGATTGCAAAAGTTTTTTTGTTGTTCCAAACATTTCAACGAAAGTGCGATGTCTAAACTTCGTTTGTTTTTGATTCTTGTAAGTCTTCATGTTTATTGATAACATATTTTAATCCAGACATTGAATTTGATCCTCAATTCTGCGTCTCAAATGTGGCCTTTTTTCTTTTTTCTTTTTCTTTTTTTCTTCTTTTAAAAAAAAAATGAAAACTATATATGCTTACCTTGAAATCATATAGAGAAATGTTCAAACATTAGAAACCTGCCAAAGATCACCAGTGATTGTTGATACATCAAGTTAAATTAACTTAATTAAGAATGGTTCAAAAGAGCACCAACCAACCAACCATCTTTAGTAGAGAATAAATTAGAAAGAGAATTGTTGGAATATGAAATGAGTGAAATTGATAATGGTTTTAAATCTTTAATACAATATAAATCAGTAATTGTTATAGTTAAAAGTGACGGGAGTCCTGGTTTTAAACCTTTAATACAATACAAATCAGAAATTATTATCATTAAAAATGACGTGAGTCTTACGTTAAGAAGTACCATAGTTGAGATCCAAGTGCTCGGCGATAGTAGGAATATAAAGCATCCAACTACTATCTATAGAATTTAAGAAATCTGCTGTGCCAAAAATGGACTCTCTCCCTCCCTTCCCCTCCCTAAAGGAAAGTGATCTTGCTTTACTCTCTCTAGGATATCCTATGTGAGTGGCCGAGTCCTCTGTGACTCTTTATCTCTATTTTTCTCTCTCTCTGTTCTAGTTAATGATTATGGACGACATCATGGAGTGGTGGAACTCGCTGAGCGTTAGTGAAGAGGAGGAAGGTGTGCTAGATGAATCCTTGCTCACAAGCCACAAGAGGAGCGGATGAGAATGGCTTGGACATGAAGGAAATTTCAAATTCAAATTTCATGGAGAAACTACCCCCAAAGTCCAAGTCAATTTCAAATTCAAATTTGACTCTCACTAATAGCCCGAGTATGTCAAATGAGGTGGTGAGTACTAGTCAATTACAAGACGAGTGCATTAAAAGTGGTAAGCGCCCATTGCTGTTAAAACACAACTGGGTTTTATAAATGGTATTCATGTTGACTGTGAGGGAAGAAGCGGGGGTATGCTACTGATGTGGGATGAAGAGTGGCGAGTTGATATACGAAGCTGCTCTAAGTCTCATATGGACTGTATGATTTATTCGCGGGATGGTAGAGTTTGGAGGTTCACGAGGGTCTATGGAAATCCAAACTCTTGTCACCGTCGCCACACTTGGGATCTCCTTAGACGTCTCCACACACAAATAGACGCTCCATGGTGTTGTGCGGGGGATTTTAATGCCATTCTTAGTTTCAGCGACAAACTAGGAGGGTTTCTTCAATGGTCCTTGAAGATTGCGGATTAGACTGACTTGGGTTTGACGTGGAATAATCGTAGGGAGGCTACGACAAACGTTCAAGAAAGGTTGGATAGGGGTGTTGCTGATAACAATACATAACAGAATCCTTATTCTTATGCTAGTCGCTTTGTTGTTCCTAGATTTCTGGTACTTTGAATTAGTCTAAGTTAGTTTTAATTGTTGTGACAGAGTAGATTTTCTAGGCTATATTTTTGGCTGTATTTTGTATTTAAACACCATGATAATCAATAGAAAGCTATCAGAAAATATTCACAGCAATATCTCTCTTCACTCTTACCATCTTTATGGTATCAAGAGCCTTTCCAAAACCTTCATTTTTTTT